>CM075968.1:25195433-25347933 GCA_038048745.1 Coluber constrictor foxii
GTCTATGAGGACACCAGATCCTTCTTGCAAAACACTACTATAGCTAAACCAGGTAGCACACCTATTTTGTACCTGGTGCATCTGGTTTTTCTTGCCAAAATGGAGATCCTTACATGTTATTAGATAGGACCTGGAGTTCAAGTGTATCTAGACCTTTCGAATCTTGAGCCTGTATTCTGATGTGGTAGCAACCCCTCTTCCAGTGGTGAAATCCAAATTTTCTTACTCCCAGTTCTGTGGGCGTGGCTTGGTGGGCATGGCAGGGGAAGAATTCTGCAAAATCTCCATTCCCACCTCACTCCAAGGGGAGGATACTGCAAAATTCCCATTCCCTCCCCACTCCTGGGGGAAGGATATTTGCAAAATCTCCATTCCCACCCCATTCCTGGGGGGAAGGATACTGCAAAATCTTCATTCCCACCCCACTCTGGGACCAGCCAGAGGTGGTATTTGCTGATTTTCTGAACTGCTCAAAATTTCTGCTACTGGTTCTCCAGAACCTGCTGGATTTCACCTCTGCCCTCTTCCCAAGATCTACATCATCTACAAACATAAGGACCCCTCTGTTCCTCATCTTGGGACATTTATGGAGATGCTGAAGAGTCCTCGGCCCAAGCTAGAACCCCGGGTACCTCCTGCATCTCTCCCTCCTTTTGGACATGGTCCTTTTAAGGACCATGGGCTGGCTGTAGTAGCTCAGCCCACTGCCAATCCCTCAATCGTACGTTATTCCAGGAGGCTGTGCCCACTTTCCCCCCAATTCCTTACTAAAGTCTGGGCATGCTGCATCCACAGAATTCTCTTCCTCCAGTAATCTAGCCAGGTTCTCAAAGCAAACTATGATTTGTCTGGTGCAACTTGTTTTTAAAGAAATCCATGCTGGCTAATCCGATAATTACCTTACACCTTTCTAAGCCTTTGCAAACCTGCTGGATTCACTAATGAACTCTGGCTAAATAGATCACCGTTTTGCAAGAGCTGCAAACCCCCAAGAGAAGGGGGTGTGATTGCACCCAGAGAAGTTCAAAGGCTGTCCCTGGGAAAAGGCTCTTCTGAAACCCGGCTGTCACTCAAGCAGTTTCTGAAAAGAATTTTATTGGTACAGCCACCTTCATCCCAGAGGAGGACAAATGGAAGAGCAAACAGGTGACAAAGGGCATCCGGAGAAGGTGATTCTGAACCCGCATCACTCGGGAGCCCAGAGTACCCAGAGGTGTCAAATCTGGGAGATGGCAACGGGCAGGTGCCACAAAGGTGCATAATGCTAGAGTAGCTGCTACACTCGGGGATTCTGTTGCCAGGCCCCGAGAAGTTGTGCCACCCTGGCATCGGGCAAGACTGGTCAGCCAGCAAGGTAGCATCCATGACTTGGTCCGGCTGGGGTCTCTGTCCAAGCTGTCCCAGCATCGAAGCAGCTGGGGGAGAAGTACTTAAGGGGGGCTCGGTGCATTGAAGAGGGCCCCCGCAAACAGACGCCTCTTCAGCTCAGTCCAGAGCAGCTGCTGCTCCTCCTCTGCTCGTGCCAGAAGGCCTCGGTTCTCCTGGGCTCTCCTGGACAGGTAAGGCAGGACCTCCTTCACGGGGCCGTATGGGACGTATTTATACACGGGGAACCCGGCTTGACCTGTAGGGAGGAGGGAACCCAGAAGTCAGTCGGTTGCACCTTCTCAACTCAGCCTCCCCCCACTCCAAATCGAAGTAACAAGCCAACTTGGTTTGGTGGTTGAAGCATCAGGCCAGAGGCTGGGAGACAGTGAGTTCTAGTCCCACGGTGGGACTCCCATGAGCCACGGTGGCACAGTGGTTAGAGTGCAGTACTGCAAGCTACTTCTGCAGGCTGCAGGCTGCTTGCAATTTGGCAGTTCAAATCTCACCAGGCTCAAGATTGACTCAGCCTTCCATCCATCCTTCCAAGTTGGGTAAAATGAGGACCCAGATTGTTGGGGGCAATAGGCTGACTCTGTAAAGTCATAAGACTTTATAACTTATAAGTCTAAGTGGTAGTGCTATTTTCCTTCCTTCCTTCCTTCCTTCCTTCCTTCCTTCCTTCCTTCCTTCCTTCCTTCCTTCCTTCCTTCCATCCATCCATCCATCCATCCATCCATCCATCCATCCATCCATCCATCCATGGTGTGCAGTGGTTAGAATGCAGTATTGCAGGCAAACTCCGCCCACTGCCAGGAGTTCAATCCTGACTGGCTCTAGGTTGACTCAGCCTTCCATTCTTCCAAGGTGGGTCAAATGAGGACCCAGATTGTTGGGGGCAAAAGGCTGACTCTGTAAAGCGCTTAGAGAGGGCTGTAAAGGCACTGTAAAGTGGCATATAAGTCTAAGTGCTATTGCTAGTCCCACCTGAGCATTGAAAGCCAACTGGCTGACTTTGGGCTAGTCCTTCTCTCAGCCCAACTCGCTTCACAGGGCTGTTGTGGTGGGAGAAAGTGTCACGAGTGTACAAATCCTTCACGCACAAGAGCCCCACTGCCTTCAGGACTAAAACCGGAGCCTGGCAGCATCTTTTCTGATGAATCCATCTTAGCAAAAGGAGCCAGAAAAGCTTATGCGCCTTTTAATAAAATATATCTGTCAGAATTAGGAGGCCACCAGACGCCTCCTAATTCTTGGCCACTGTTGACAGAATTCTGCGCCTACGTGTTAAGGATTAACTCTAGAAGGGAAGGTAATTGGGCCTCTTTTGCAACATACAGACCTTTTGAGAGGTGAAAAAGGTGTTTCTTTTGGCTCTGCAAAACGTAAAACTTCCCTTTCCCCTTTTACCTGAAACATCCTGTGAAATCCATAGCTTTGCCTCCCCCTATTCCCATTCTGGGAAGACACACAAAGGAATTGTGTGTGTGTGGGGGAGGGGATGGTGGCAGCTCCTGGACCACAGTTTCCTCTGTCCCTATTCTGAAATACAGGGAGTCCTCAATTTATAACAGTTCACTTAACTGACCAAAGTTACAATGGCACTGAAAAAAGTGACTTATGACCATTTTTCACACTTATGACCGTTGCAGCATCCCCATGGCCAGGTGATCAAAATTCGCGTGGCAACTGGCATGTACTTATGATGGTTGCAGTGTCCCGGGGTCACATTTTTGTAACCTTCTGACAAGCAAAGTCAATGGGGAAGCCAGATTCACTTAACAACCGTGTCGCTAACTGAAGAGCTGCGGTGATTTGCTTAACAAATGTGACAAGAAAAGTAAAATGGGACAAAACTCACTTAACAAATTTCTCACTTAGAAAACAAATTCTGGACTCAATTGTGATCATAAATTGAGGACTACCTGTATAGGAGAAGGTTTAGTTTAGAGTCATCTTGTTTGCAACCCCTTCCTAATTTTTGTAGTTCTCCAAGATCAGACACATGCAACTTGGAGGTGGAAGGAAGAAAGGAAGGAAGGGTGGGCCTTGATGAGAAGGAAGGGAAGGAAGGAAGGAGGGAGGGAGGGAAGGAAGGGTCTTGATGAGAAGGAAGGGAAGGAAGGAAGGAAGGAAGGGTGGGCCTTGATGAGGAGGAAGGGAAGGAAGGAAGGAGGGAGGGAGGGAGGGAAGGAAGGGTCTTGATGAGAAGGGAAGGAAGGGAGGGAGGGAAGGTTTTGATGAGAAAAGAAGGAAGAAAGGAGGGAAGGAAGGCTCTTGATGAGAAGGAAGGGAAGGAAGAAAGGAGGGAGGGAAGGAGGAAGGGTCATGATGAGAAGAGAAGGAAGGAAGGAGGGAGGAAGGGAAGGAAGGATGGAAGGAAGGGAGGGTCTTGATGAGAAGGGAAGGAAGGAAAGAGGGAGGAAGGGAAGGAATGAAGGGTCTTGGTGAGAAGGGAAGAAAAGGAGGGAGGGAGGGAGGGAGGAAGGGAGGGTCTTGGTGAGAAAAGAAGGAAAGAAGGGAGGGAGGGAGGAAAGGAAGGAAGGATGGAAGGGTCTTGGTGAGAAGGGAAGGAAGGAAAGGTTTTGATGAGAAAAGAAGGAAGAAAGGACGGAAGGAAGGAAGGGTCTTGATGAGAAGGAAGGAAGGAGGGAGGGGAGGAAGGATCTTGGTGAGAAGGGAAGAAAGGGAGGGAGGGAGGGTCTTGGTAAGAAAAGAAGAAAAGAAGGGAGGGGGGAAGGAAAGGAAGGATGGAAGGAAGGAAGGGTCTTGGTGAGAAGGGAAGAAAGGGAGGGAGGGAGAGAGGGAGAGAGGGAGGGAGGAAGGAAGGAAGGGTTAAGAAAGATAGGACAAGTCCACTCTGGTTCAATGCCTGAGCTTCTTGGAATCTGAAGAATGGGGCGTTCCGATGTTCCGACCAAGAGCGCAGCCAGCAGCACAAATGAACCCCCTCCCCCCATTGCCCACTGCCCAAGAATCACATCAATCTTATGGAAGCCCCACCTTACCAAGAGGGAAGGTGATTTGGTCACACATGCCCAGGAGCTGCCCAAAGTAGATCTTGTTCTCCGAGGGGTGGATGCCAAGATCTGCCATCCTGAAGAAGAAGAAGAAGAAACGATTTCAGAAGCAACCTGACGGGCTCCAGATGTGCTCTTCCACCTGGTTCTAGAATAGCCTTCCCCAACCCCTCCCCTTTCCAGGGGTGCAAGATCTCGCAGAGTGTCCAGAGTCAGATGGCCCTTGCTTGAGAATTCTAGGAGGGGAATTCAGGCTTCCTCAGATGGGAGAACTGTGGATGGGGGCTCTAGAGCAGGGGTCTCCAACCTTGGCAATTTTATGTCTGGAGGACTTCAACTCCCAGAATTCCCCAGTCAGAGTCTCCAACAGGGAATTCTGGGAGTTGAAGTCCTCCAGGCTTAAGGTTGCCAAGGTGGAGAACCCTGCTCAAGAGATCCAACAGCAAGAGACAGATGCTGTGGCAGAAGAAATATTTACATTAAATAAACATGATAAAAGGAGTTGCAAGATACCAGAGGAGACGTGGGAAAGATTCATCCAAAAAGTTTTTGGCTTCCATTTTTTGGGGCTGTTTTTTTTGAAAAAGGCAGAAAAAAGGCCCCAAAACAGGGCATGCGAAGGCCAAAAAATGGCTGGTGGGTAGGCAGGGCTTTGGCAATATTCGGTCTATAAGAGACACAGACATTTTCACTCCCTTTGGGGAGACAAAAAAGTGCATCTTATAGTCCGAAAAATACGGTAATGAGAGTTAAAACTCTAAAATGGGCAAGAGATGATGGATAGATATAGAATATTTTTTTAACATGGTGGTTATTTTAGTAAGTGTTAGAAAAAAGAAGTAGAAAATAGAAATTGGGACAATAGTATTATGTATACTGAAATATTAACGGAACATATTATATTTGTTCTGTTCATATTACATATACAAATATTAGAAGTTGAAAAATTACGATTATGCATATACTGGGGGCAATAAACTGACTTTGTATAAATATACAAAAGTATGAAGGCTTTTCCAACCAACAATACCACCTTTTCCATACTAGATAGTAATCATGTTCCTCCCTATTTTGTAGTTCCTTAGTGAGTTTATTTAATTCTGCACATTCCATGGTTTTGCTAATTACCCTATCTTCTGTCGGTGTCTCACTACTCTTCCAGTATTGTGCGTATAGTATTCGTGCTGCTGTTATCATATGTATAATTAAATATGTTATTTCTTTTTCATATTGTCTGTTTAGTATTCCAAGTAGAAAGGTTTCTGGTCTTATTTCTATCTTTTGCTGTATGGTTTCTTCTATCTGGGATCTAATCATTTGCCAGTATTGTTTTGCCATTGGGCAGGTCCACCACATATGATAGTAAGTGCCTTTATGGAGTTTGCATTTCCAGCATGTTGATGGTGTATTGGGGAACATTCTTGCTAATCTGGCTGGTGGCAGATGCCACCTATAGAACATTTTGTAGAGATTTTCTTTGTACGATACAGACCTTGTCAACTTATAGTTTATTGTCCATAGTTTTTGCCATTTGTCTAGTTCGATACTGTAGCCGAAATTTTTTGACCAGGTTATGATGTTTTCTTTCACTACCTCTTCTTCTAATTTGTATCCTCGTAGATAATTATAGATTTTTTTAATTAGTTTGTCTTGTGTCCCTTGCAAAATTTTGTCCAATAAATAAAATTATATATATATAATTTTATTTTTCTGCAAGCCTAGTTGAGTGAAATCACATTCACTACTTTTTGGGCTTTTAGGAAAAGAAGAAAAAAAGCCCCAAAAGTAGTGAATGTGATTTCACTCAACTAGGCTTGCAGAAAAATCTTGGTTACGTAGGAAAAACCTGGCTTAAAGAAAAACACACATAAAACCTACGAAAAGTAAGAATATATATTCTTATATATATATATATATATATATATAAGATGGGTTGGTGGGCCTCACGCTGATCAGTACCTGCCAAGGGTGAACTTGACTGTGTCTTTATTGTGAGAAGCGACCATCACGTTGGCCTTCCGGCTGTGTCGGACCTCCTCCAGGATGTAGTCCAGGCATCTGCAGGAAAGAGGGACGAAGATGTCAGATGACCTCCCAGGTGTCCCTTCCCCTTAGAGCCTGGAAGCCCAGAATCATCTTCTCTTCACCTCTGGTACATCTCGCTTGTCTTTTCATAGGTTGGGTTGATGGGGTCCTCGTAGCCCACTTCAGCTGCCCGACTTCGTTCCTGGTCCATGTATGCGCCTCTCACTAGCTTGGCTCCAAAATGCCACCCTTCGCGGCGCGAGAGCTCCACATCGATGGTCACGTTATCGTAGGCCTCCTGTTTGGAGGGAAGAGGAGGAGGAGGAAGAGGAAGAAAAGTGGAAGAGGAGGAAGAAGTAGGAGAAGGAAGGAAGAGGAGGAGGAAGGAGGAAGAAGAGGAAGAAGGAGGAGGTAGTAGTAGAAGAGGAGAAGGAAGGAAGAGGAAAAGAGGAGGAGGAGGAAGAAGAAGAAAGAAGAGGAAGAAGAAGAGGAGGAGGAGGAAGAAGAAGGAGGAAGTAGGAGGAGAAAGAGGAGGAGGAAAAGGAAGAAGGAAGAGGAGGAAGTAGATGATGAGAAGGAAGGAGGAGGAAAAGAGGAGGAGGAGGAAGGAGGAGGCGGAAGAAGGAAGAGGAAGAAGTAGAAGAGGAGGAGGAGGAAGAGGAACAGGAAGGAAAAGAGGAGGAAGAAGGAGGAAGTAGAAGAGGAGGAGGAGAAAGAGGAGGAGGAAAAGGAAGAAGGAGGAGGAGGAAGTAGATGATGAGAAGGAAGGAGGAGGAAAAGAGGAGGAGGAGGAAGGAGGAGGTGGAAGAAGGAAGAGGAAGAAGTGGAAGAGGAGGAGGAGGAAGAGGAACAGGAAGGAAAAGAGGAGGAAGAAGGAGGAAGTAGAAGAGGAGGAGGAGGAAGAGGAGGAGGAAGGAAAAGAGGAGGAGGGAAGAAATAGAAGAGGAAAAGGAGGAAGAGGAAGAAGAAGGATGGAAAAAGGAGGAGGAGGAAGAAGTGGAAGAGGAGGAAGAGGAGGAAGAGGAGGAGGAAGAGGAGGATGCGGTGGCTGAGAATCTGCTGGGCCAGGAAAGTGCCTTCAATTGTACTTTGAAGGTTTCCAAGGCCAAACAAGATTCTCCTGGCAATTATAATCCAAAGACCTTGAGATCTGTTCCTTTGTAAAAATTAACTAAATTTTATATTAGTGGATCAAGGTCCTCTCCACGCTGCTCTATTCCAGCATCATCTATTTAGCCCAATATTTGATGGTAAGGGGTAACCAGGAAAGACCTTTTAGCAGATCATAAAGGATGGATGATCTTTATATGTATCTTTATATTCTGCAGATCCCAATGAACATTTCAATATGTTCATTATTGATGTGTTCATTCAACACTTCAAGGAGAGAAGCAACTGAGGACTAAGGAGAAATTTCCTGACAGTTAAAACAATTAGCCAGTGGAATGACTTGCCTCCAGAAGTTGTAATTGCTCCAACCCTGGAAGTTTTTAAGAAGAGATTGGACAACCATTTGTCTGAAGTGGTATAGGATTTCCTGCCTAAGCAGGGGGTTGGACTAGAAGACCTCCAAAGTCCCTTCCAACTCTTGTTATTCTGTATTCTAAATATGATCTGATTTAGGAATTTTTTATTAAAAATAATACAGTTAGAATTCCTTATAAATAAATTCAATCTTCAATATATCTCGAATCTTTTTTCCTCCAGTATTCCTGTCATCCAGTGGTGGGATTCAGCCAGTTCGCACCACTTCGGGAGAACCGGTTGTTAACTTTCTGAGCCGTTTGGCAAACTGGTTGTTGAAAGAAATAATTAGGGCAGAGAACCGGTTGTTAAATTACTTGAATCCCACCACTGCTGTCATCCATTAGTGCCTCCTGTCTGCTTCAGCTGTTTTGGCCTGTGTGTGTGTGTGTGTGTGTGTGTGTGTGTGTGTGTGTGTGTGTGTGTGTGTGCGCAGCTTGGCGACTGCCTTGGGCTCATAAGTAAGTCAGGTTGGACCTGATCAAAACTTGGGTAGGAGACCACCAGGAAATCTCACCTTCAGGTAGCACTGGTACGTGTTGAAGATGGCCGGCCTCTCCTGGTTGAATCGGCGCTGCATCTCCAGGGTGAGGCGGCTGATGGCTGGCTGGAAGTAGGTCTGTTCTGCGTCCACCATCAACCTCACGCCCACCCCGACAGCTTTCTTAAAAGGAAGAGTAAAAAATGATGACGAACCCTTAAATCACCTGAATAGGAGCCAGCCGTATGCAGCAGCAGCCGAAAAAGCTAAAATGATCCTTGCTTGTGTAAACAGAGGCACAGAATCAAAATCACTTGGAGTATTAATACCACTTTATAAATTTTTAGTAAGGCCCCACCTGGAATACGGCATCCGGTTTTGGTCACCATATTACAAAAAACGATATTGAGTGCAGAGAAGAGCAATTGAGATGATTAAAGGCCTGGAGGCTAAAACATATGAAGAGCGGTTGCAGGATTTGGGTTTGGCTAGTCTAGAGAAGAGAAGGACTTGAGGGGGACGGGACGCGATAGCAGTCTTCCAGTATTTGAGTATCTGCCCCAAAGAAGACGGGGTCAACCTATTTTCCAAAGTACCAGAAGGCAAGAGAAGACTCAATCGATGGAAATTAACCAAGCAACCTAGAACTAAGAAGAGGCTTCCTGATAGCGAGGACAATGAAGCAGTGGAACAGAAGTTGCCTTGAGAAGTTGTGGGTGCTTCATCATTGGAGGTTTTTAAGAAAATACTGGACGGCCACATGTCTGAAATGCTATAGGGCAGAGGTGTCAAACTCGATTTCATTGAGGGCTGCATCAGGGTTGTGTTTGACCTGGGGGGGGGCAGGGTGGGTGTGGCCAGGGAAGGCGTGGCCAGCATGACATCACTCATGTCAGTGGGCGCCTGCGGTGGCCTTGAGTGCTCTGCCAATGAAAACGGGCTCCCGAGGACCGATTTCGGCTGGGACGGCCTCCTGCAACCCTCTGCCAGCGAAGTAGTAGCGCAGGAGGGTTGCCTGTGGCCCTGGCAAACTCTGTTTTTGCTGGCAGAGGCACTGCAGGCCGGTCCTTCACTATTTCCAGGGCAGCCCTGCGGGCCAGAACTAAGCACTCCGCAGGCCAGATCTGGAGCCCGGGCCTTGAGTTTGACATCCCTGATATAGGGTCTCCTGCTTGAGCAGGAGGCTGGACTAGAAGACCTCCAAGGTCCCGTCCTTCCAACTGTAGCCTGATTAACAAGTGTGCCCATTGAACGCGCTACTTAAAAACCAATACTTTGACAAAACACTTAATACCCATCAAGATTGGCCCATATTTTGAATGCTCTTGGGAACTCTCAGGAAACAGGGGATTTCTTTTCCTCGTTTTGCTCTGGGGTTTCTCCCCCCGTTTGTTCCGTAAGCCACCCTCCAAGTGGCCTTGCAGCCTTTGCTGCTGGCTTCCGTGGGTCCGAAGCAAAACCACTGGGCCACTTGCATTGAAGGCAAGAGCAGCAACCAACCTGATCCAGCAGGGACAAGAGGGAGGAGGGAGAGGGGAGGGGGAGCTGCAAAAGCAGAGGAAGGCACCCCATTCCCCTCCAGGTGGCTTGCAGAACTTGCTCCGGGGAGAACCTTGGTTCCAAGCCGGGGATTTGCCTCCCCTCTGTGACCCCGTAAGACAGGGGTGTCGTTGATTTCATTGAGGACCACATTAGGGTTGTGTTTGACCTTGGGGGCCTGGGGTGGGTGTGGCCAGCTCGATGTCAATTGTGTCGGAGGCACCTGTGGCCTGGGCGGGAGTGGGGGGCTCCTTCCGTCCGTCCTCCTGAGCTTGGTAAAATGAGGACCCAGATTGCTGGGGCCAAGAGGCTGATTCTGGAAACCGCTTAGAGAGGGCTTTCAAGCACCATGAAGCGGTATATAAGTCTAAGGGCTTTTGCTTTCTCTCTTTCTCTTTCTCCCTTCCTCCCTTCCTTCCTTCCTTCCTTCCCTCCCTTTCTGCTTGGAATGCAGTATTGCAGGCTAACTACCGGCTGCAACATTGATCCTCACTGGCTCAATGCTGTCTCACCCTTCCATCCTTCTGAGGTCGGTAAAATGAGGACCCAATTGTTGGGGCAATAGGCTGACTCTGTAAACCACTTAGAGAGGGCTATAAAAGCATTGTGAAGCCTTTCTTCCTTCTCCTTCCTCCCTCCCTCCCTTTTCTTCTTTTTCCTTCCCTCTTCATTCTTTCTTCTTCCTTCCCCTCTTTCCTTCTTTTTCCTTCCTTCCCTTCCTCCCTCCCTTTTCTTCTTTTTCGTTCCCTCTTCATTCTCCTTTCTTCTTCCTTTCCCTCTTTCCTTCTTTTTCCTTCCTTGCTCTCTTCCCATCTTTTTCTTTGTCTTTCCCTTTCTCCTTTCCTGTCTCCCCAGGCCCTGTTTTCACTGGCAGAGGGCGGCAGGAGGCCGTCACAGTTGAAAACAGAGCCCAGGACGTCCATTTTCACTGGTAGAGGCCGGTCCTTCACCATTTTCAGGGCGGCCCCTGCGGGCCAGATCTAAGCACCCCATGGCCGGATTCGGCCCATGGGCCTTGAGTTTGACACCCCTGCCATAAGAGATGCTTTGAGCAGCTTGATTGCTGTTGCTCCATCAATCCCCAAAGCAGAAATGGGGGTTGGGGTCTCACCTTGGCCAGGACATCCATGCGCTGCAACATGCGCTTCATCTGCTTCTCCTCTTCCTGGGTGAAGCGAGAGAGGAGCGGCTCAAGCTGGCCTGTCTGAGAGGGTTGAGAGATGAGATTAGAAAATATTTCCAGACATAAAAATAGAGCTTGAGGACATTCTTCATCGGAATAGTTCAGGGTTTTTGCTGAAGGAAATTGCTGGGGAATATTAATAAACCCAGTAGCCCATGTGCATGTGAGCGAGTGGGACAGCACACCCTCTGCATGCAGACGTCTGAACTGCTTTGATGGCTCCACCTGATTTGCTCAATTCTAGTCTCCAGGTCTAATTTTTGCACAGCTATAACGAAAACCAAGCTCGGCCTTAAAGAGCCTGCCAGGACCTTGCAGCCCAGAGATCAAGGGTGGGATTGCCCCAGTTCCGACTGGTTCAGGTGAACTGAATATTAATTTTAATCTGGTTCGGTGAACCAGTTATTCCAAGGACTGGCTGACTCTGCCCACTGCACCTTGCACCTCCTAGGAGTCTCCAAGCAGCTCATTTTGGATGCCAGGTAAGTTCAGGGCACATACAGAGGCTCTGGGAGGGCGAAGAACGGGCCTACTGGAAGTCTGGAAATGAGCCCATTTCCAGCCTCCAGAGGGCCTCCGGTGTCCGGGGAGGCTGTTTTCGCCCTCCTGTAGGCTCCAGGAAAGCCTCTGGAGCCTGGGGAGGGCGAAAATCGGGCCTACCGGAAGTCCAGAAACAGACCCATTTCCAGCCTCCGGAGGGTGCACGAAGCGAACTGGTTGTTACAACCGGTGAATCCCACCACTGCCAGAGATGGATGGTGGGCTGGCTCCTCAGCTGGCTCCTGCTCTCCCTGCCCTATCCCAATGGCCATCACACGTTGCATCTGTCCAAGCCACTGAGAGATCAGCAAATGTGGCTCGTCTCCCAAAAAATAGGCTTGTGTTGTAATGGTGGCTCTGAATGGGGGTGGTGGTGGGTGGTGGGTGGTGAGGAGGAGGGCGAAGGGAGTAGGGAGCCACAGATGCTCCCAACTGCCAGTCAAAGACCTTCCTGGTCCTTTATCTTTTCTGTTCATTATTTCCTTCCAGCAGGAGCCATTCCTTATTTAAAAGCTGGCCAAAGGATGGCTTTTCTCCAGCTGGTTCGGAACAGAGGAAGTGAAGGCTCCACCCTGCTCCTTGCTCAGCTGCAGAGGGGAGATTATACGCATGCCAAGTGTGGCTTGATACGAGATGGGCGGCGTTATCAATTTAGTGAATAACATTTAAAAATAAACAAACCACCACTCCTACTGCAGGCTGCAAATGTGCCTCACAGATCTTGTGAAATGAATGGACGTTCCTATACAGATGTTTGCAGACCTGACATTTACCAGGGGCAGTGGGGGGGGGGGGAGGGGGAACAACTCACTGAGGACCAGCAACTTTAGACAAACAACACATCATTCTCTGACTGAATCCTTGAACTGAAGGCAAGGGGGGGGGGAAACGTGCAGCCTTTCTGTATTAGGGGGGGATTTTAAAACTGCAGCTCCCTAAAGCCAGCGTTTCTCAACCGTGGCAACTTCAAAAGGCCATGCCGGCTGGAGAATTCTGGGAATTGAAGTCCACACACCTTAAAGTTGCCACTGTCCTAAACCAAGAAATGTGTGGTCCAAATGTCGATCCAGAAGTCTCCTAAAAGTGCTACATTCCCCCACCTCTCCATCACAGCCAAGAACTTCCTCATTGTTGTGGCCCGTACACAGCCTGTGCAGCTGGTAGCTGATTCCGACAGCAAGGAGGCTGGTGTGGTGATTCACCAGCAGCCTGGACAGCTGGCACTTGAGTCGGACAATGAGGAGGCTGGAGAAGATGTGGTGCCAGAGGTGGGGATTCAGCCAGGGCCTTCAGAACCTCCAGAAGCTCCCATAAGTGAAGAGGACGAACAGGAGCCGTTTCTCAATGCACAGGCGGGCAGAGCTGCGAAAAGACAGGAGTGGCTCCTCAGGAGGAGGTCTCTTTGAGAGTAAGGCTTGGGGCTAATTGGCCACTCCCTTAGCCTATTTAAGTAGGAATGCCAACTGAAGCAATTTGCAGGGAACAACTTCATTCATATTCTTTCGCGTACTGACTCCAGAAACATCTGATCGGCTCTTGCTTCTCTCTTGTCATTTTTCCTGCAAATTGCTTCTGGGCATTCTGCCAACCACAGTAAACTTACGGTTATTTGAAAGACTGTACCTCAGAATTGAGTTATTATTTCTTGGACCCTTATCTGTTAATGAAGTTAAATTAACAGCCCTTGTTCAGAAAAGGCTGATTTAAACTGTACTTGTGTTCGAACAACTACTAAGAAAGCTCATTAGTAGTCCTTAATTAGTAAACTAAGGTTTGTACGGACTTTGTGTGTGCTGCATTCTTTGGGGTCCGTAGCTGGGGCAGAACACTCGCAGGTCTGGTGTGTTTACCTTCAGATTTGGAACAAGCAGGAGTTTGGAAATCTCCATCCGGGCATCGATCAAACTATTCCAGTCCAGCAAGTCCACCGTTCTGAGAAAAGATATTGATGACAAGCTCTGTTGAGTGGAGGGGGTGGAGAACAGCAGCCCACCCATCCCAATTTTTATCTGGAGGAACTGGCTAGATGTGTCAAGAGATTTTAGGAACCAAAGCTGATTTTTGTAGCTCCCATAATCTCTCCTGCCTCCCATCTCCGCTTCCTGCCACACCACCCAGCTTCCTTTCATAAAAACGCTCAGCTGCCTAGTTAATTGCCCAAACGTCCATTTCTACAGGAAAAGGGAAGTATCTAAAGAGTATTTGTCTCATGGAATAAGAAGAGAAAGTAAGAACATCCTAGGAACTGCATTAACCAGCAACAGAATCATCAAATAACAGGGCTGGAAGGGATCTTGAGGTCTTCTATAATCCACCGTCATGCCCAGGCAGGAGACCTTATTCTACCTAGGACAAATGGTTACCCTGAACTGCACTTACCCAGTCAGGCCCAATTTCTCGCCCGTGAACCACTGCTGACTCTCGGCTTTGGTGGCAATCCCCAGGTTGGCCAAGGCTTCCTGCCAGAACCAAAAACAACCCCTTCAGTCCTATAGTGCCCGGTCTTATTCTGTTTTTTGTTTGTTTCAAGTTTTTTCTTTTCTTTTATATATATATGTATCGATGCGTGAACAGTGTGGCACCTGGTATCATACCTTCTAATACAAATAAAACTACTAGAATCAATCATAGTTATTACTTTCCACCAACTTATATATTTCTAATAATAACACATATTTATACCGTGTTTCCTTGAAAATAAGACCGGGTCTTATATTAATTTTTGCTCCAAAAGAAGCATTAGGGTTTATTTTCTGGTTAGGTTTTATTTTGGGGAAAACAGGGTACTAAATGCACCCATCTGGCTGATAATCTTAACTAGGGCTTATTTTGGGGGATAGGGCTAATATTACGAGCATCCTGAAAAATCATTTTTCAGTTGGATTCTTATTTTTGGGGAAACAGGGTATTAAGTGGTAGTCTGTCATTATTCAATTATTCCATGTTTTCTCTTGTTATTGCTCAGGTCTTATTCTTGAAGTGGGTCTTGTGCCAAGCACGAATCAGGTTTGGGATGGAAACAGGCCAGCATTTTGAGATCAAGGCTTCCGAATACCAATATGCCTTGTTCAGATCTCATCAACGGAAGCATCTGAATGCTGGAATGAACTGTTCTGACTTCATCAGAATTGGTCCATTGTTTTAGTGGACAGTTCAGACTGGTTTTTTGGCCTGGGAATGGAGCTTTCTGACCTCCACTGAACCCTGTAGAGCAAGGGTGTCAAACTCAATTTCACTGAATGCCGCATCAGGGTTGTGTTTGACTTCAGAGGGCCGGAGTGGGTGTGGCCAGCTGGACGTCACTCGTGTTGGGGGCTCCTGTAGTGGCCAAGTGCTAAGGCAGGACTTCTCTCACACCCTTCCTCACATTATAATCTCCTTCCTTCCTTCCTTCCTTCCTTCCTTCCTTCCTTCCTTCCTTCCTTCCTTCCTTCCTTCCTTCCTTCCTTCCTTCCTTCCTTCCTTCCTTCCTTCCTTCCCCTCTTTCCTTATTTTTCCTTCCTTGCCCTTTTCCCATCTTCCCATCTTTTTTTTTCTCTCTTTCTCCTTTCTTGTCCCTTGGATGCTCAAATGCAAAAGAGGAAACATTTCTCCTTTTCTTTTGTATTTAGTTTGTTTTGATAGCCCTCTGCCAGCGAAAATAGAGCTCGGGGGTAGCCACACATGGCCCCTCTGGGCCCCGTTTTCAGCCATGATGGCCTCTTGGAGCCCTCTGCCAGCAAAAATGGCACTCGGGGGACTGCGTGTGGCCCCCTGGGCCCCATTTTCCCTGGCAGAGGCATCCCAGGCCAGTCCTTTGCTGTTTCCAGGGTAGCCCCACAGGCCAGATCTAGGCATCCTGTGGGCTGGATCCGGCTCGTGGGCCTTGAGTTTGACACCCCTGCTGTAATAGCTGAACTGCATCTGCACTGGCCTGCTACTCGTGTGGCCTGGTTCTGAAAAGGCCACGGTGCAGGAGTGGTCTTTGGGTTGTGGACCCTTAGCTTAAGGCAGGAAAAGCCCCTCTACAGCCAAATCAAAAGGAGACAACTCCAGTTTTGCTTCCGGCGTCTGTTTCCCAACAGGTGTTTCCCCTCAATGCAGAAATCGGGACTCCTTTAGCCAGCTCCGTTTTGCTAATCCCCCCATCAGAAACTCACCTGCAGCTTCTCTACCTCCAGCTTGGTTTCCAGAGCTGCCAAGCCCACCTTGCCCTGCTCGGCAGCCAGTTGGTGGAAGAAGCTTCTCCATTTCACCAGAACCTCCGAGAACTGCAGCTGGAGGCAAGCAGAGACCGAGTGAGCAACCCTGTCTTGAGTTCAAACATCCACACCACATCCCTGAGAGGCCTGGTCAGTCCAGGGAGCGTCCCCTGCATTGACCAGGAACCTCGGAGGGGCCTTGGTGGGTCAGGCTTCTTGGATAAGTGTTTAGCTGTCAATGAGGAAAGGCAAACTATTGTCCTGAAGCAGCAAAGCAATTTTAAAAAAAATCATCCTCATTTAATGACCCCATAATCCCTTGTGGGGTGGAATCAGGGCGACCGAATGGAGCTAAGCGTTTACTGGCTGGATGCCCTTCCTGATGCCTACACAATGTTCACAGCAGACGATTTTTACTCATGGTGCCCAGAGAAAGAGAAATATCTGCCGTTAGCTAGGACCAAACTTACAAACTCCTGATTGTGAGGCGGGAGCTTCACCTCTAGGCCACCATGCTGCTGATATTAAGGACTAAACGGTGATGGGGCAGCAAGGAGCCAAGAAACCAAACAATATCTATCCAGACCAGGCGGTCACATACCAAGAACTGCGGCCTCCCCAGCGCTGTGAGTTTGATGGCAGAGAAACCGTCTTCTGAACTTCCTCCTAAAAAATGACAAGAGTTAGTTCTCGGGGCCTTTTGGGTGCAGAAAAGTCATCAGCCAAAGGGGGCCTCTGAGCATCTCCTTCCCCCAGGAGCACTTTAGCTGTCCTGAGGACCAGGGAGGTCAAGAGGTCACCCTGGCTCTCTGGAAGCCTTGAGACAGGTGACTCCAGAGTGATGCCAAGGGAGACCTCCTGAACTCCCTCAATCTAGATCAGGGGTCTCCAACCTTCGCATCTTGAAGTCCACAATTCTTCAAGTTGCCAAGGTTGGAGACCCCTGATCTACATCTCCTCTCAGCACATCGGCTTCCACTAGCAGAACTGAACAAGAAAACCGGCAAGATGTTTGAGGGCAGCCAAAGTGGAGGAGACAGCGCCAGGTCTGCTTGGACTCCAGCTCCCTCATCTTCCCCCCCCCCACCCCCGATTGGCCTGATCCTAGATCAGAGGGTCCCAACCTTTTCTATACCCTGCACCCCTAGAATGCTTCTGATATATTCTTACAAAAATAATGATATGAATATAATCATGCATATACACCAGGGATGGGCTTCAAAAAGTTTAGCTAGGGGTTCTGTGCCTGATTGCTGGGTGGGCGTGGCCATGGTGGGTGTGGCCTATTGGCCACCTGCACCATGGCAGCGGGGGTGGGCATTTTTGCCCTCCCTGGGCTCCGGAGGCTTTCCTCAAGCCTTTGGGGAGGGCGAAAACAGCCTCCCCAGGCTCTGGATTTCCCTAACTTCTGGAAGGTCCGGTTTTTGCCCACCCTGAGCCTCCTCGCCTGCCCTGTACTTATCTGCATCCAAAATGGGCCGCATGGGGACTCCTGGGAGGGGAGGGACAGGGTGGGCGGGGCCAGCCAGAAGTGGGATTTGAGGTTCTCTGAACTGCACAGAATCTTAGCTAGAGGTTCTCCAGAACCCCTGCGAACCCCAGCAGCACCCCCTGATATACACTATAATTTTGAAACTTCTAAACTCAAACTTTTGAAACTTTCACACACCCCTGGAATATTGCCTCACACCCTGTTGGCAACCCCTGTCCTTGGTCATCATCTAGGTCACACGTTTGCTCATCCCAGCTTGGAAGGCAGGTTCTACAGGGAGCTCCTGCATCCTTTTGCTTTTCCCACGGGAGGAAGCACCTTCAATTTGGGGGAGGCTGACCCCCCAGTTGCTCACCTGAGGCCTCGATGCATTTCAGGAACGTCTCCATGTGCCGGTCACATTTGGCTTCATCGGCATAGAAGTAAGTTCGGGCGCCAGTGACGCCATCCCGCCGGTCCCCAAACTTGTGATGGACGCTGTAGCGCTTCTCTCTTTGCTCTGGAAAGGACAGGCAGCAGGGAGGGAGACCCCCTTAGAAGTCCCCCAGAAGCCCCAGCCGCTTTGGACCCCCAAGCCACGCCAAGCCCTCATCCCCCGCCTCAAAGCAATTTTATGAAATGCTCAGAGAAACCTGGGTGACAATCCTTGTTAGTTATAATGGTTTAACTTGGTTGCCTTTGTGTGTGTGTGTGTGGGTCTCCCACATGGGCTAAATCTGCTTATACTCCTGATGTGGAGCAAGATCAGCCAGGCATCAGACCTGGAAGCCATCTTTTACAGTTGGGCCTTCAGGCCTGCCACATTTTTCTACTGTGGGGAAATGGGAGAGGGGATTGTATGGAGCATGGGTGATATGTAGTCAAAATAACATTCTTTTCTCAGAGAGTCAAGGCCATGGTGCCATGAGGGGACTGGGTGGTATCTTAAGTTTTGGATGGTGCCTGATTGGACGATGTGATGGACGTGGCAGGGACTTGGACATTCCCTTGGGTGGGGAAAAACTGGAAGCTTTCAGATTTGGGTTTTCCCAGATGTGCCAATATAACATCTCTAATAAAGGGGAACTTTGAGGAAATTCAAGCTTCAGAGTCTTCTTTCATTGGTGGTGTAACTTGGAACCCTCACACCAGGCCAAAAGGTGATCCATTTTGGGGCTCCAGAGTCCCTTGCAAGGAACCAGGGCCCACATCTTAGCCCTTCGGACCAGTTTTTCTCTGAGCACATTTGAGGAGCTAAGAAACAAAGAGAGCAGCTATTTACTGGTTCAGAATTCCTAGCTCCCCATTCCCCCACTGGAAAAGAGCTGGGGCCCCATGATTTTGGGTATGTGTGCCCCTTGACGTGCCATGAAAAGACCCCAAAGGGCCTCTAGCCCTACAGCTTCTTTCGGGGCTCCCTGGGGGCTCTCCGGTCAGCAGCCCTTGGTCAAAATGTCTATGGAGATTCTCAGTCATCCTGTCGTGGTTGTCCCAAAGATGCTTTATTTTTCAAGAGGCAATTGGACTTTCTGATTTTTTTTCTTTGAAGACTTCTTCTCACCCTGCGCGAGCTGCACTGGCTCCCAGTGGTCTTCCAGGTGCGATTCAAGGTGTTGGTCACCACTTTTAAAGGGCTCCATGGCGAGACCATCTTCTGCCACCAATAGCCTCCCACCGACCAGTTCGCTCTCACAGAGAGGGTCTCCTCAGGGTGCCGTCAGTCAAACAATGTCAACTGGCGACCCCCAGGGGGAGAGCCTTCTCTGTGAGGGCTCCAGCCCTATGCAATGAATTGCCCCCAGATATACGTAACATCCCCGACCTTCAGGCTTTCCGCCATGCCTTCAAGATCCTGATGTTCCAACAGGCGGAGCTAAACAGTTAAATGATTTTTAAATTTGTCATTTTAATTTTGGGTTTTATTCTATTTGGCCAAATTGTACAATAATTTGAAACTGTAATTTTATCAATGTTTGTATGTTTGTGTTTTTATCTTGGCTGTACACCGCCCTGAGTCCTTCGGGAGAAGGGCGATATAGAAATAAAATTAAATAAATAAATAAATCCGAGAAGTTGTTTCAGCTCTGACTGGATGGCAGGGAATGGAAGGATTTATACTCCTTGCAGACAGCTGGTCATTTGCATCCTTTGAGAGCGTCACTGAGGCCATTTGGAGTTTGTTTGTGCTCTCAGGGTTACCAGAGTGGTGAAAATGGGTGTGGGGGTGAAAGGACTGTATTGTAGACTGGAGATCGATGATGTCATATCTCTTCCCCTCTGGTGAGAGAAGGCTGTTCTGGTGACTCTGACTATACAGCCAAACCTCCAGGGGGCCTCAACGACCCTCTAAAAGGATGCAAATGACCAAGCTGTCTGCAGCCCCCAAGAAAGTCCATTTGCCACTTGAAGAAAAAAGCCTGGGAGCCTTGGGTCAAAAGCAACTAGAGAGAAAATGTTGTGCTTCTTAGCTGCAGGGGCCAAAATCTTCCTAGCTCCCCATCCCCCAGCCCCAAAGGGCAGGCTGGAGACCCCAAACATGTGGTGGGACATTTAAAGAGGCCAGAACATTTCGCAGCAACTTTACTTACTGCCTGTCTCCTTCTCAAATGCAGAGATGCAGGAGCTGGGAAGGAAGGAAGGAAGGAAGAAAAACTTTGAGTCTCCAGGCTACGCATTCCCAAGTCACTCACTCTGCAAGCATTGAATGCAGCCTAGACGAGGGGACCACAGCTGGACACAGGCCCACAGCTGGCTGGAGGCCACCGGAAGAGTTAGGACTGGGTCTGCCAGCCTATGTTACATATAAATTTGGCAAAAGCAGAATATGTGGGCTTTGCAGTCACATCTTTAAGGACTTATAGCAAGGAAAGGGTTAGGGCAGAGATCTTCAAACTTGGCAGTTTTAAGACTTGTGGACTTCAACTCCCAGAATTCTCCAGCCAGGGTTAGGGTTAGGGTTCTGGGAGTTGAAGTCCACAAGTCTTAAAACTGCCAAGTTTGAAGATCTCTGGGTTAGGGTATAGTTTGTTAGGTTGCACTCTGCAAATAGTCCTTGACTTACGACAGCCACCTAAAGCAGCGTTTGAAGTTGTGATGGGCTCCCGGGGGGTGGAGGGTACAGGTAGTCCTTGACTTACGACATTTCGGTTAGTGACCATTCAAAGTTACAACAGCGCTCAAGAACAGTGACTTATGACCAGTTTTCACACTTATGACCGTTGTAGCCTCCCTTGATTAAAATTCAGACATTTGGCAACTGACTCGTATTTATGACAGTTGCAGTGACCCCGTTGTGTGTGTGTGTGAGACGTGACACCCCCTCCCCCCTTTGGCAGCCTTCTTTCAAGTCAACAGGGAAGCCAGATTCACTTAGCAACTGTGGCAAGGTAGGTTGTAAAACGGGGCAGAATTCACTTAACAAATGTTTCCCTGAGCAGCAGAGATGTTGGGCCCAATTAGTAAGCGGACTACCTGTAACGGGTATAACCAGCCAGGGCAAGGTGGGCATTAGGATGGGGGGTGGCTAGCATAAGCTTCATTTTTTATTATCAGAGAAGAACCGAAGGGACTGGAGCAGTGGATGGTTTCAATTTTTTTTACTACCGGTTCTGTGGGTGTGGCCTGGTGGGCGTGGCATGGCTTGGTGGGCATGGCGGGGGAAGGATACTGTAAAATCTCCATTCCCACCCCACTCCAGGGGAAGGATACTGCAAAATCCCCATTTCCTCCCAATCAACTGGGACTCGGGAGGCAGAGAATAGATGGGGGCAGGGCCCAGTCAGAATTTTTACTACGGGATCTCTGAACTACTCGAAATTTCCTCTACCAGTTCTCTAGAACTGGTCAGAACCCACCTCTGGACTGGAGGATCATTTGCACAAATTAAGGGTGCCCATGCAGAGTACAAACTGGAAGAGAGATCTGAGCTGTGCTGGATGGGACAACTATGGGGGAGCAGCCCCTTGTAGACCCTTTGAGAAAGTCAGTTCGTGCCCCTATGTGGGTAAAGCCCCATGGATGTTTTCAGGCAAAGGCTGGACAGCCCCTTGCCCCAAGTCAGGAGTCAGCAACCTGTGGCTCTGGAGCTGCATGTGGCTCTTTCACCCCTCTGCTGCGGCACCCTATCCCTCAAAATATGCGTCACAACCGCCAATGTGCGACACCCGCTGGCACACGATTTATTGAGCTTTTCAACCCCCAGGAGGCCAACCATGGATGAATCCAAGAAAAGAAAAGTTTCAGAAGAAAACAGAACATTAATTCAACTCCATATGCTAGTTTTGTGGCCGCTCAAGAAATAGTCAGGCACAGGAAGGGTTTTGTGGCTCCCGGTGTTTTCTTTTCTTTGGGAAACGGGTCCAAGTGGCTCTTTGAGTGTTTAAGGTTGCAGACCCGCTGCCCTAAGTAGAGGGTTGGCCTAGTGGACCTCTAAGGCCCCTTCGGTTTTCTGAGTTTTATCCAGGAATCTGGGATTTAGCTGGGGCTGAGCAGTCTTCCCATTGGAAAGCGGAAAACAGGGAGGAATGCACGAGAAGGGGGAGGGAGAATGGGGGGGGGAAGGGCAGGAGAGGGCAGCTGCCGATGCCGCCGCAACAGACGGAGACCCTCCCCAAGTGAAAGCCTATTAGGCCAAAGCAGAAGCTCCCGGGAGCTTTTGAGGAATTTTGCAACCCGAGGAGTTGCGGTTGATTCCCTGCCTAACCAGAAATCTTGTGACTCAGAGGAGCTGCTGGAATTCACAATGTTTTGCGTAAGTGGATTAAGGAAAGGGGAGGGGGGGGGAAGCGAGGGAGTTGGCTATCCCTCCTCCAGATCCACTTCCAAAGGCAGCTGCATGACGGGAGAGTCTGTATTGCAATCCCACCCCCTGCCTCCTCCCCCAACTCTACTACACTATGTTTTCAGTGAGGTCTAAGAAAGGATCCTGGCTGGCTGGGTAATTTTGTAATAAAGGCCTAACCAGATCTTGATTAAATAACAGTGTTCCAATATATAAAGCAGGGGTCTCCAACCTTGGCAACTTTAAGCCTGGCGGACTTCAACTCCCAGAATTCCCCAGCCAGCTTTGCTGGCTGGGGAATTCTGGGAGTTGAAGTCCGCCAGGCTTAAAGTTGCCAAGGTTGGAGACCCCTGATCTAAAGGGGCTGTCACAAAAAAGAATGGGGGGTGTCAATGGATGGAAACTAATCCAAACAATGGATGGAAACTAACCAAGGAGAGAAGCAACCTGGCATTAAGGAGAAATTTCCTAACGACAAAGACAATTAACTAAGTGGAACAGCTGGCCTTCAGAGGTTACAGGTCAGGGGTGTCAAACTCAAGGTCCGTGGCTGGATCTGGCCCGTAGGGACACCCTGGAAACAGGGTGGGACCAGCCTGCAGTGTCTCTGCCATCGAAAACCGAGCTCGGGAAGGCTGCCTGTGGCCTTCCAGAGCTCTGTTTTTGCCAGCAGAGGGTTGCAGGAGGCCGTCGGAGCTGGAAACGGAGCTCAGGATTCCCTTTTTGCTTGCCGCCACAGGTGCCCCCGACACGAGTGATGTTGAGCTCCCCTCCTCCCCCAGGTCAAACACAACCCTGATGCGACCCTCAATGAAATCGAGTTTGACACCCCTGTTATAGGTGCTTCATCACTGGAAATTTTAAAGATGAGACTTGACAGCTGCTTGTCTGGAATGGGATAGGGCAGTGACGGCTAACTTTTTTGCCGTCGCGTGCCAAAAGCGGGGGGAGTGCGGGGGATCGTGTGCGTGCATGCCCACCCTCATAATTCAATGCACCCTGCCCCCCCCATGCATGGTCCTCCCGTGCTCCCTCTGCTTTTGGCATATGATGGCACGGTGAGCACAATAGCCTGTTTTTCGCCCTCCCCAGGTTCCAGAGGCTTTCTGGAGGGTGAAAATGGCCTTCCCTACCCCACCCCACCCCCGGAGGCTGGAAACAGCTTGTTTGCTGACTTCCAGTGGGCCGGAAGGCCCGAAAATCAGCTAGACGGCACGCACATGTGCGTTGCAGTTGAGCTAGGGCAACGCTGTGTGCCCACCGATATGGCTCCATGTGCCACTTGTGGCACGGGTGCCATAGGTTCGCCATCATGGGTATAGGGTCTCCTGCTCGAACAGGGAGTTGGACTAGAAGACCTCCAGGGTCCCTTCCAGCTCTGTCCTGATTGATTCCCGAGCTGTGGAGGCAACTGTTCCTGTGCTCCTGAAGGTTGGGCCAGGTCAGGACAAGTCAGCACTGAACTGGCCCCACATTTGGTGTGTTACCCTGACGGGGAAGCTTCATGGTTTAAATAGCTATTTTGAGCATGAACTTCTCTTCTTCCCAATGTTCTGATTTTTTTTTAAATTAAAAGGACACCTTGTTCAATGGATTCCAAGAATCCCAAATGTGCACGCCATTTTCGGTTGTAAGACGCCCTATAGCTGCGCCTTGCACATTTTTCTCACCGTCCAATGCGGCTGTGCCTACTTTTCAAGGTAACTAAAGGTTGTGTTTCCCAGCAACCTGGCAGCGAAGGCTGGCTGCAGTTCCAGCCAAGAAGTGACTAAGGCCCCGATGGCCTTTGACAGGAGCTGTCAGTGCCAGGGCGTGCCTGTATTTCCTCTGGGGCAGGAAAAAACAGACTGGAAAAGTGACAGAGAAAGCTGATCAAGAGCTTAAGACCTAAAATGCCAAGTTCCCAGGAGGTTTATTGAGCTAAACAAACAACAAAAAAGAACGGATGGCTTTAGACAAGCTCATTCCAAAGACAAAACTCCACCAAAGTTGGGAGGATGGGAGAAACAGTTTTTGTAAAGCACCCATTTGTAGCCCACCGGGGTGGATGGGGGTGGGGGAGACTTCCTGTT
Organism: Coluber constrictor foxii; assembly: GCA_038048745.1. Lineage (NCBI taxonomy): Eukaryota > Metazoa > Chordata > Lepidosauria > Squamata > Colubridae > Coluber > Coluber constrictor. The sequence goes on from CM075968.1 coordinate 25,219,615, forward strand.
CCAGAAAGTCCCCTTAATTCAGGCCATTTCCAGCTCAGACAAGGTTGAGGGGTCTCCTTGATGCTCTCTGAGCTTGGCTGCTTCCTTGCAGATGTTTGATTAATCAATCAGAGCTGGAAGGTACCTTGGAGGTCTTCTAGTCCAGCCCCCAATTTTATACCATTTCGGACAAGTGGCTATTCAGTCTCTTCTTGAAAACCTCCAGTGATGGAGCGCCCACAACTTCTGGTGACAAGCTGTTCCACTGGTTGATTGTCCTCAGTGTTAGAAAGTTTCTCCTTAATTCCAGGTTGCTTCTCTCCTGGATTAGTTTCCATCCATTATTTCTTGTCTTGTCTTTGACCCCCTCGTCTTTAGAGCAGCCCCTCAAATACTAGAACATTGCTATCACATTACCCCTAGTTCTTCTTTTCACTAGACTAGATGTACCACTATCCAAACTAGGTAACATTATCAGTGCATGAAATGTTGGAAGGAAACATCCAAGCTCAGAGAACATCAAGGACACCTCATTTCAACCCTGAGCTACAAATATTCTCCTTTATTGGTGGGGGGTGTGGAGGAAAATCACCAGATTGTGACCCTCAGACCAAGGACAATTCCCTGGCACATCCCCCGGGGCTGAAATGAATGGAAGCTTGCAAAACAAAATGCAAATTCATGCCTCCCTGGAGATCAGATGGCATATAGTGCCAGCCTTGCCAAGAGACGGATTAACTGATCTCGCCAAGCCAAAGCAGAAAGAGGAGCCGGATGAAGAAGGATCTCAGCTCAGCTTTGCACATGCTTCTGGCAGCTGCCTCGCTTGCGTAAGGGATCTGCCTCCCCCGCAGCCAATCCGGGAGAGGGGGCATGCCGCCTCTCGGCCAATTGCAAAGCGGAAGGCTGTTTCTTTGGCAAGTCACAAGGAACACATCGTGTCCCAAAAAGAAACAACATTCATCTTGTGACGCAAAGGCTTGAGGACTCTCTTGGATTTCCTCCTGGGCAGGGCGCAAGTGAATTCCCAAGAAGGGCCCCACCCTCCCTAATCAGTTCCTGCTTCCAGATTCCGATGCAAACCAGTCCGTCTGCAGGGGAGAATGCAAATAGGAAACGAAAGTGCAAGCAGAACAAGTTGTGCCTTGAGGGACAAAGGGAGGGGCAGCTGACGGCACCGATAAAAATCCAGGGGTGACCTCAAGCGAGCTCCTTGGAGAAGCCAAGTTTCTCAATCCAGACCACTTTTTAAGATCATGTGAAATATTAAACTTTTCACCTAACACGTGAAGTATTAGTTTCGCTTTATAAATCCTTAATAAGGCCACACATGGAAAGCTGCACATTTGATCATTACATTACAAAAAAGATGTGGAGACTTTGGAAAAATGTGCAGAGAATGCAACTAAGATGATTAAAGGCCTGGAGACTAAAACTGGTTGCAGAGACCGGGTCTGGCTAGTCTAGAGAAAAGAAGGACTAAGGGGGACATGATGTGGTCCAGTATTTGAGGGGCTGCCATGAAGAAGAGGGGCTCAGGTTATTCTCCAAAGCACCAGAAGGCAGGGAAGAAACAATGGATGGAAACTAATCAAGAAAAGAAGCAACCTGGAATTAAGGAGAAACTTCCCAACAGTGAGGACAATGAACCAGTGGAACAGAAGTTGTGGCTGCTCTATCACTGGAGGCTTTTAAGAAGAGACTGAACAGTCACTTATCTGAAATGGTGAAGGGTCTCCTGCTTGAGAAAGAGGCTGGACTAGAAGACCTCCAAGGTCCCTTCCAGCTCTATTCTGATTGAGATGTGTGGACATTAGCAGGACTGCTTAGGGGATTCGGGGATTTGGTCCAGACATCTTAAAATGGCCAGGGTTGAGGACTCTGCTTTAGAAACTTGAAGGGAAACTACCCACTTCCCTGACAAATGCCCACCAGGTTTTTGGGTGGCAAAGTGGACAAGGGATTCCTCCCACAATACTGAGGGTCACACGATGATGACTGAGGAAGGCCACATGACATGAGTGTTTTTATATTTCTGAGTTGCCTTCAGGGTCCTGGAAGATGAAAATGGGAAAAAGGCAGCTCCTTGGACAAGGAAAACCACTCTCCCTTCTCCACTCTGCAAAGGATGAGAACTGGGCTACCAAATTCGATAGCTTGGCTTTGGATTACTTGAGTGTTGAGTGGGTGAGCGTTTGCCTCTTGTGCCTATTTTTTCTGGAGATGGGGGCAGGGATGGATCACATCCTCCAAAATAGCCTGTTGGCGGCTTTCAGCATATAGCAATAGCCCTTAGACTTATATGCCACTTCACAGTGCTTTCCAGCCCTCTCTAAGCAGTTTCCAGAGTCAGCCTCTTGCCCCCAACAATCTGGGTCTTCATTTTACCCACCTCGGAAGGACGAAAGGCTGAATCAATCTTGAGTCTGGTGAGATTCGAACGGCCAAATTGCAGACAGCTGGCAGTCAGCAGAAGTAGCCTGCAGTACTGCACTCTAACCACTGTGCCATATAACCTTGACCGTGCACCTTTCATTTCCTTCAGAATCTCAGCATGGCAGAATCCCTTGGTGGGATGGGCAGTCATACAAATGGAATATGCATCTGCTCTCTCTACTCCACAACCTTGCATTTGCTCACAACCTAGTGTGTGTAAGGAAGACGATCTTGACCGAGATCTGTAGGGACTGTTTCCTAGGCAAAAGAGGCCGAAGCATTTTTTAAAAATCCAGAATATTTGGAGGTGGCTCAGTTAGACACTGATTCACTGGTGTATGAGTGAGGAGACCCAGCAGAATCAGACTGGCAAGATTCCATCATTACAGCCCCTCTCCAGCCAAGTCATCTCCACCGTTCCCTAACCCTTCCTGTTAGCATCGATTGGGGGTGGGGGGCAGAGAGTGAGTTCCATGGATGAGGAAGAACCAGGATCCAAATGTCCCTCTACCCAAATCAGCTCTTGGACTGAGAGGTAGGAGGTGACCCCGAGTCCCCCAAGGACCTTCTGTGACCAGGGAAGGGATGTTTTCTCTCACCATGCCAACATTGGCAGCATTCCTGGAGAACTGCCATGTTGCTGGAAAAGATGAAACCCTGATCCCTTTATGTAACCTCTTCGCAATGGGAGGCTGGGTGGGGAAGGAGGCAAGTTACGGGAAGTCACATAGCTCAGAATAACAACATAGTTGGAAGGTCCAGTTCCCGGCTTAAGCGCCAGAGCAATGGCTGTCCCAATCTTCTTAAAAACCTCCAGTGATGGAGCACTAAGGTTGGACCTCTCCTTGATAAGTTTCCATCCGTTACCTCTTGTCCTGCCCTCAGGTGTTTTGGGGAACAGGTTGACCCCCTCCTTCTCCGAGACAGAAGCTATCTGTTCTGACCCAACTCCTTGAACACGACAAATCCTCTGTAGTTAAATCAAAGATTCCTTTATTAGGAGCACCAGCGGCCCCGGCAAAAAGTTTCTCTCTCATCGCAGGGTAACAAGTCTGTCCAGCAGGGAGATGAATAGTTGTCTGCCACATCTATTCATCTCCGCCCCCTGTCTTTTATCTCCAGAGTAGGGTGGGGCTCTCCCATCCCAAGGACCAACCCATATATTTCCACTGCTCTCCTCTCCTCTGTGCATCTGTGTGTCAGGCACTGGACCCAGCTGTTCCTCCTCTTCCTCATCAGCCACCTCCAGACCTGGGGGCTGTTGACTCTCCCTCTGAGGCCTGACGGACAGCCACTTCTCTCTATCTGATAGCTCCATTTCCTCTTCCCCCTCAGAGCTCTCAGATTGCCTTGATGCTGACCCGGACTCTCATGCCACCACCACCTCCTCCTCCTCCTCTGATTTGGTTGCTGGAGGGGACAACTGCCAACAGGCTACAACACTATGTCACCCAGTGTTTCTCTTTATTAGCTCTGTTTCTGCTGCTGCCCAACTGTCTCTCCCTATCACAGGAATGCCTGGGGGGGGGGGGGAGGTTGGGGGTGAGGACATCCTGGTGTTTTTTTCTCTGCTCTAACTTGATCTGTTTTCAAACTCAATCTTTCTACTGCTGGTCTCTCCTCCCGTTCCTTTCAGTTTTGGAGAATTATCCTGAAGTCAAACTTTACCAAGTCCACCTCCCCTCAACATAATTTCACTTTAAGAATCTGTTGGGCAGGAAAACATCAAACCCCACCCGCAATCGCATTTAGGGCGATGCAATATCTCAGTGGTTAAGACGCCTGGCTTTTTCCGGTGGAAAGCTGACAGTCCAGGTTCGAGACCAAGCGTCACGCAATGGGGACGAGTTCCTGTCTTTGCCCAGCTCCTGCCCACCTAGCAGTTCGATAGCACACAAATGTGAGTAGATAAATAGGTACCACTTTGGTGGGAAGGTAACAGCCCTCTGACATCATGCTGGCCGCATGACCGCAGGAATGTCTGAGTGCTGGCTAATAGCCTCAAAATGGAGAGGAGTGCCGTCCCCTACAGTTGGCATCAGCTAGTGCAGGGGTCTGCAACCTGTGGCTCTGGAGCCGCATGTGGCTCTTTCATCCCTCTGCTGCAGCTCCCTATTGTCAGTTGGCTCCACAATTGATAGGACTTTCATTTAGGATAGGTAGAGGAAAAAGGATGCCGCGCTAGGAGACTCTATGGTGGGGGAACCGGACTTCCAGTGGGCTCCAGAATTGAAATGGGGGGCTTCCGGTTAGGGCCTTTGTGGCTCTGAGTGTTTACGGTTGCCGACCCCTGAGCTAGTGGAATAAAATCCGCGGGGGCTGCTTTCCTTCTGCATTGCATTTGGGACCACCAGCCTTGATTTCCTCATACTTGCAATGCTACAGACTTGCCTGTGCTCCCGTTTTAAACATCACAAGCATTGCTCTGGGCAAGTTAGCACATGCTGCCGGTACTTTTCTTTTCTTTTTTTAAAAAAAGCCATCATTTGTAGAACAGCCTGTGACTGGTTTGCAAACGATGCAGAAGAATCTTGGAGATTCTTGGGAAGAAAAGGTGGAGAGGAAACTGGGCAACAAGGCTCTTCCTCCAAGTTAGTTGTGAAGGAGGCTCCGATGCAGATCCAAGCTTGTAGACATATTGATCTAAATCTGAGGTCTTCAAACTTGGCAGCTTTAAGACTTGTGGACTTCAACTCCCAGAATTCTCCAGCCAGCCAGCTGGCTGGAGAATTCTGGGAGTTGAAGTCCACAAGTCTTAAAGCTGCCAAGTTTGAAGACCTCTGGTCTAACTGGTTCCACTCATATAACAGAAAGCCTCCCCCAACTGCAGGTTTGGCCTTCACCTCTTCCCTTCATCCCCCACACACCCCTTGTGGGAAGAAGGAAAAGATCCCGGAGGAATGTCTCAACGTCCCAGCAGCTCATGGTCCCCCTCTGACTCATGGCTGAAATCCGAAGCTCTCTTTGCAGAAGAGATAAGGCCACAGCAAACTTGACTATCGCACATGATTGGAATAGTTCCCGTAGATTAATTGCTGGCGCACTCCTTACATCACCTCTATTTTCCAATCCTTCCCAAAATCAGCTGTTCTCCCTAAGCCAACGCCTCCCCTCCGCCCCTGCCATACCCCTCTCTTATGTAATGGGCTATGACCTCAACTTCTCCAAATGATTGCTGCAGAGGGGATGGGCACCCCTTGGCACACAGAGCAGCCCTCCCCCCTGCTGTCTGTTGCCACACCGAGAAAGAATTTCTTACTCTAGTTCCTTCTTCTTGGCCTCCTCGCTGGTCAGGTCTTCCTCCACACTGTAGTCCAGCACGGAGCCCACGCCGTAGGCACGGTTGTGCTGGATGAGAGGCTTGATGGCTTCCTGGTCTTCTCCAGCCACAAACTGCCCGTAGAAGGTCAATTTCATCAGCTTCTCAAAGAGTTGCTGGCCCAGCAGCTTCTGGCTGAGGTGCATCAGCTGTGGAAAGAGGGGGCAGCAGTCACTTAAAGAGGGGGGCTTTCTCACTTAAAACTCCCCAGAGGCAGCCTCAAAAGGTATCCTCAAGGACACTCTGACCCTATTATTACAGTTTTGCAAAAACTCCCCAGTTTCTTAGGAAGAATAATTTCCAGAGCCATCGCTGTTTCTGCTAATAAAGGTAGATTCAAGCTTTGCTGTTTTGAAAACTCCATCCTAAAGTTGCTCCTGCTGAACCTCTCATGCTCCTTTGAGCATCTGCCTGCAAAGTGCATGGTTCGGGGACTGCTGTAGTTTCGGGGACCTTTTAAACCTTGGTGGCCAAGAAACCTTGGTGGCCAACCCCGGTTTGACAGCCCAACCTCTCCCCAACACCCCTGCGGGTGTCTCAGGGATCCAGTCAGCAGTAGAAGAAAAAGGGCAGCCCTGCACCCATTCATAGAAATCTCCCAGGGATGGGACAACCACCGGCTGGGTTCCCACGTTAAAGCTCTTCTGTTACACGAATACGGGGCAGGGGTTAAATACCTAACACCCCTAGGGTACAGATTGACAGATGAGTTGGAAGGGACCTTATAGGTCATCTAGTCCAGCCCCGTCGCCCAAGTACACTATTTCTGACAAACGGCAGTCCGATCTCTTCCATATCAACCATTTCCTTTTTTCAACCTTTGGGAAATTCCCGTCTGAAACAACAGCAGCCTAATTTTTAAGCAAAAGACAAAGCCGCGCTTCCGTTACGCTGAGATAGACTGCCTCTGAAGATGAAGGCTCTACTATCGTTTCCCCCGCGGCCGCTTGAGCTCTTCCGGGAAAGGAAGAAGCGGCCGGATCTTGGCTCACCTGCTCGGCGCGCTGCACCAGCGGTTCCAGGGCGCAGAGGCGGAGCACGAGCAGCCCGCGCAAGAGCTCGCCGCTGGTCTTGCTCCGGAAAGCCTCCCGGGCATCGGAGAAGTTCACCGCCCGCGGTTGGGGCGGCGGTGCCGGGCGCTGGCGGAGGTGCGTCCCGTGCGCGGGGACGGCATCCGCGGGGACGGCATCCTGGTCCGGGAGCGCTGCAGCCGGAGCGGCGGCCGGAGCCGGGGCAGACCGCGAACGGCTCGGGGCGACGAAGGACTGAGCAGCGCGCAGCGAAGCCCGAGAGAAGCAGCTGCGACCGGCCATCCCAGCGAAATATAGAAGGGCGAGCCGGCGGTCGGGCGCGCTTATATAGGAGCCGCGCCCCCCCCTTAGCCACGCCCACTAGCTGATGGGAGCGTCTGATTGGTGGCTCCGCCGGCCACTGCGGAGCTTGCCTATTGTTCTCCGCTCCTTCGAGGCACACCCACGTCAAGCCACGCCCCTCACCTGCCCCGCCCCCGCCCCGGGCAATTAGGAGATGCGCGAAGGTTGCGCAATCCCGTCTGGAGCGGCGACGCCTCCGCAGGGCAGCTTTGCCCAACTTGGTGCCCTCCGGCCGGGATGGGTTGGCCAAGAACAACCGCGGCCCCGTGGCCGCTTGGCGCGGGAAATACACCTTTCCCCCCCCAATGGGGGAAGCTCCCTACAGGCAGCCCCAGTGGGCAAGTTGAAGTTTTGGGGAGATGCAGGGAGGGAGGGGAAATTGCTGCGGCGCCCCCTCCCCGTCTCCCCCCTCCCCTCTGGGCTTTTGGAAAGAGCTTTCTTCTGCCGTGGTGGCGCAGTGGCTGGAATGCAGGATTGCAGGCTTAATTGCACTCTGCCCGCAGTTCGATCCTCACAGGCTGAAGGTTGACTCAGCCTTCCATCCTTTCTTCTGAGGTGGTTAAAATGAGGACCAGATTATTGGGGGCAATAGGCTGATTCTGCAAACTGTTTAGAGAGGGCTGCAAAGCACTGTGAAGCAGTACATAACGGCTATTGCTAGTGCTCTATCCTTCCTTCCTTCCTTCCTTCCTCCCTCCCTCCCTCCCTCCCTCCCTCCGCCCACTGCCAGCAGTTTAATCCTGACTGGCTCAAGGTTGACTCAGCCTTCCATCCTTCCGAGGTGCATAATATGAGGACTCTGATAGTTGGGCTGACTCTGCAAACCCCTTAGAGAGGGCTGTAAAAGCACTATGAAGCGGTATATAAGTCTAAGGGCTATTGCTAGTGCTGGTGCGCTCCCTTCGTTCCCTCCCTCCCTAGTGGTTGGTTGTGAGATATGCAGCAAACCATGGTTAAAATATCCTTTGTTTAGTGCAATGGGAGGATGGGGGGAATCTAATCTTTAGAGGGCATTAAAGAGAAATAAAAAATACCTAATGAAAATAAAATATAAAATATATTGTGTAAAGTAACAAAAACAATTACAAAATATTGTTGCATGTCATCCCTTCTCTGTTTCAACCATGTTTTCCCCTGATTTTAATAACTTTTAGTCCCACTTTGGTCAGATAATAAGCAGTTTTATGACAGGAAGGACAATCAGGACAGGATAGGATAGAATAGAATATAGAATAGAATAGAATTTAGGATAGAATAGAATAAAATATGGAAGGGGAATAGAATAGAATAGAATAGAATAGAATAGAATAGAATAGAATAGAATAGAATAGAATAGAATAGAATAGAATAGAATAGAATATGGAATGGGAATAGAACAGAATTTTACTGTCACTTTGAATGTACATTAATCGGCATACATTAAAGTAAAATTTCATTGCATACAGCTGTCAAAGGGTCACAACCTCAAATATACACTACATAATATAACCGAATAAATAAATACAAATAAATACAGAATTATGGATATACCCACCTACGTTATATGTAAACCTTACATTTTCTTCAGCTGGCGGCTGGATTCATCGTCAGCACCTGTAAACAAGTGTGAGTTTCAATATAGAGATTCGTAAGGTTTTAACGCTTAGGCAAGGTAGACCAAAGCAGGCCTACATGAGCTGATGGGGCAGCTGGAGGAGATGGGGGTGGGGTGGGTGGAAGCCTGGAATCCAGCCGTGCTTCCAGTAGATCTGATGGCCCAAGGTTTGGCTCTCTTTGGAGCTAGGCAAATAATGTCTCCCTCTGCCCCTCCCCTCCCGCACCCTCACTCACCTACCGGAGTGGAAAAAGAACTGGAAGAAAAAAAAAAATGGGTTATCTCTTCTCCAAGTGGGACTGCGATGCCCTTGGCAGGCTTGTGAGCAGATAAGGCAAATGCTGGCTGAAAATTGAAGGTCATCTTATGAGGCAATGCCGTTAGTTACACCACTTGAGAATCAATAGAGATTATCTGGAATTTCACGCTACCCAATCACAAAGCGATTTCTGGATTGTTTGGGTCCTGGCAGAGCTTCCCTCCATCTCTTGGAGAGGAAACGGAAGCCGGTCCCATCCTCACTGCAACACACATTACTAACAGGTGGAGGTTGCATCATTGTGGCTGCCCTCTTGACTTTTCCGAGCATAATTTGCAGACTGCCCTGAAGGGCTGCGTCCTTCTTTGTACTCAAAGGTTTGGGGAAAAGATGGTTCTGGGCCTCTTCCGGCCTCCAGGTAAGTTGCATTAACAGAGAGAAGGATACAATCAAGATCAAGGGAGGTACTAACACCACTCAAGCCCTAGTAAGACACACCTAGAATCCTGCATCCAGTTTTGGTCACCACACTAAAAAAAGATGTTGAGACTCTAGAAAGAGTGCAGAAAAGAGCAACCAGGATGATGAAGGGACTGGAGGATAAAACATACGATGAATGGTTGCAGGAACTGGGCCTGGCTAGTCTAGGGAAGAGAAGGACCAGAGGAGACAGGATAGAAGTCTTCCAATATTTGAGGAACTGCCACAGAGAGGAGGGGGTCAAGCTATTTTCCAAAGCACCCGAAGGGCAGAGAAGGAATAATGGATGGAAACTGATCAACTGATTCAACCTGGAAATAAGGAGAAATTTTCTGACAGGGAGAACCATCGATGGATGGAACAGAAGTTGCCTTCGGAAGTTGTGGGAGCTTCACCACTGGAGGCTTTCAAGAAAAGACTGGACTGCCATCTGTCAGAAATGGTGCAGAGTCTCCTGCTTGGGCAGGGAGGGTTGGACTAGATGACCTACAAGATCCCTTCCAACTCTGCTGATCTGTTAAATCTCAGGATGGTGGGCATTCTCAACAGGAAGACCCACAGAAGTAAGAATTGGGATTGTGGGACACTTGATGATGTCCTTGAAGGAGAAGGAATGCCGAGTGCCTCTTTAGGCCAGCCTGGGGAATTAGATCTGTCCCTCTAGCAGAAACAGAGAAGGCAGCCCGAACAGAGAAGAGATGCCAACCCTACCATGCCCTCAATGTGCGACCACTGCCACCTTCCAGCTGCTTTCCTGCCACGTCTCCTTTTAAGGAGTTCTCTACTGGGATTGTTTTTTTGCACAGGGGAAAGAGAGAGGAATGATGTCATGGCCTTTAATTGATTCTTGGAGGCAAAGGGATTTCATCAAACGGACCCTTTCCTAAACCCATAGAAATCCCACCAACCTCTGAAGGACGGACCAAAGCCATGACTGACAAATCTGCTGAGAGAGAGAGAGAGAGAGAGAGAGTGAGAGAGAGTGAGTGTATGGGGGTCAGGCTGGAGAGCAGGTCTGGACCGGTAAAGGACCGAGAGTCTGGAATCTTGAAATGCCACGTTCCAGCTGGAAACTCTTTGCAACGTTCACCCAGGAGCAACTTAGGACCGCCTTGGGATTCCTCCTCCTCCTCCTTCCTCCTAAGCCTGGGATGTAAGCAGCCACCAGGTCACCTGGAGTACGGGGGTCCTTGAGTTACGACCGCAACTGAGCCCAAAATTTATGCCCCATTTTATGACTTTTCTTTGCCACAGCTGTTAAGTGAACAAGTGCAGTGGTTCAGTTAGCAACACGTTTGTTAAGTTGAATCTGGCTTTCCCGTGGCTTGTCAGAAGGTTGCAAAAGAGGATTGCGTGCTAAGTTTCTACCCTTGTTTCTTTGCAATAATATGGAAGTGTTTCACCCTCATCTGTGATGCTTTCATCACTTCCTGGTTTAGTCCGTTTAGAGCAGAGGTCCCCAAACTTGGCAGCTTTAAGACTTGTGGACTTCAACTCCCATAGCTGAAGCATAGCTGGCTGGAGAATTCTGGGAGCTGAAGTCCACAAGTCTTAAAGCTGCCAAGTTTGGGGACCCCTGGTTTAGAGCCTGGGTTTCCTGGTGGTCTCCCATCCAACTAATAAGCAGACCTCACTTGGCTTTGCTTTGCTTTCAAATTACCCAAAGCGAATTGTGAGTTGCTTCCTAACAAGCACCATGCTGGAGAAAACAGTCTATAGCAGGGGTCCCCAAACTTGGCAGCTTTAAGACTTGTGGACTTCAACTCCCATAGCTGAAGCATAGCTGGCTGGAGAATTCTGGGAGCTGAAGTCCACAAGTCTTAAAGCTGCCAAGTTTGGGGACCCCTGGTTTAGAGCCTGGGTTTCCTGGTGGTCTCCCATCCAACTAATAAGCAGACCTCACTTGGCTTTGCTTTGCTTTCAAATTACCCAAAGCGAATTGTGAGTTGCTTCCTAACAAGCACCATGCTGGAGAAAACAGTCTATAGCAGGGGTCCCCAAACTTGGCAGCTTTAAGACTTGTGGACTTCAACTCCCGTAGTTGGCTGGAGAATTCTGGCAGTTGAAGTCCACAAGTCTTAAAGCTGCCAAGTTTGGGGACCCTTGGTCTATTGGCTGGCAGGTCACCAGACCATTTCTTGCGATAATTTAAACGCCATTTTCACGTGATTCTGGGAAAGTGATGCTTCAGAGAGAAATGTAAGACTGTATCTTTACCATGTTTTCATTAACAAGACTAGTCTTGTTACTGGTCTACCTACAGTAATAGCTGGAGGCAGTACTCAATTCAACACAACACAACACAGCTCAACTCAATTTCAGAAATCGTGGTCACTCCAACATCGGAGGTTTTTAAGAAGAGGCTAGACAGTCACTTATCTGAAATAGTATAGGTTCTCCTGATTGAGCAGGGGGCTGGACTAGAAGATCTCCAAGGTTCCTTCCAACCCTATAATTCTACAAGTCAATTCAATTCAATTCAGAATAGAGTTGGGGATCTTGTACTCCAGCCCTTGCTCAAAGAGGAGAACCTGTACCATTTCAGACAGGTGGCTGTCCAGTCTCTTCTTAAAAACCTCCAGTGATGGAGACCCCACAACATCTGGAGGCCAGCTGTTCCACTGATTAATTGTCCCCAAATGTTAGGAAGTTTCTCCTTAATTCCAGGTTGCTTCTCTCTTCGATTAGTTTCCATTCATTGTTTCTTGCCTTGCCTTCTGGTGCTTTGGAAAATAATTTGACCCCCCTCTTTTTTGGGGCAGCCCCTCAAATACTGGAAGACTGCTATCATGTCACTCAGTGATGGGTTTTACAAAATTTTTATTACCGGTTCTGTGGGTGAGGCTTTGTGGGCGTGTCAGGGGAAGGATACTGCAAAATCCCCATTTCCTCCCATTCAGCTGGGACTCGGGAGGCAGAGAATAGAATCAGCTGGGACTCGGGGGCCAGTCAGAATTTTTACTACCGGTTCTCTGAACTACTCAAAATTTCCTCTACTGGTTCTCCAGAACTGGTCAGAACCTGCTGAAACCCACCTCTGATGTCACTCCTAGTCCTTCTTTTCTCTAGACTGTCCAAACCCAAATCCTGCAGCCATTGGTGTCCAACTTTTGTTCTCGTAAATTAGCTTGGGATTGTAGTTATCACTTTCATATTTTAAAATCAAAGGGCAGAAAATGTGATTTGATTAGAAAGGCATTCAAAACAGCAAACACTATTCAGAAAGGGAACTCTCTAAAAATATTCAGTTGTTTCTGAAAATAGAAAGCAATCAGGAAGCAGCTCAGCACAGAAACTGCAGAAATAATGAATTCAGTTCACAAACTTCAAGAGATCAGATAATTAGCTTCTAGGAGCATACATTACCTAAACTTCAATGAATCCACTGACTACATTAGTGGTAAAATAGGGCAGGTGAGCCCTTTCCCATGTTTCAAGATGCCTTCACTCTCTCACAGATATGTACGGTATATGTGCATAAAAATATGCTGTGAAAATTGATCCCAAGCAACACAGAGGAATCCCGTGTTAGGCAAAATGAGCATAACTTAAACTTCAGGATTAGAGAAACAGGTTTTTTAGTTTTGGGCTGCAAGAAGTCACTAGAATGCGCTGGATATAATGCAACTATAAAAATACCTTTAATTCTTTGCCCTCCTCATCCGAATCCCTGCAATTTGGAGTGCTGCATACAGAACCACATCAAGCTAATACAATCCTGGGTTGGGTAAACAGAAGCATAGAATCAAGATCACATGAAGTATTAATGCTGCTTTATAAAATCCTAATAAAATTACATATCTGGAATAATGCAACCAATTTTGGTCCCCATACTACAACAAAAGATGTTGAGACTCTGGAAAAAAGTTCAGAGAAGAGCAACTAAGATGATCAAAGGCCTGGAGACTAAAATATACAAAGAACGACTGCAGGATTTGGGTCTGTGTAGTCTAGAGAAAAGAAGAATTGGGGGGACATGATAGAAGTATTCCAGTATTTGAGGGGCTGCCACAAAGAAGAGGGGGGTCAAATTATGCTCGAAAGCACCAGGAGGCAGGACAAGAAACAATGGATGGAAACTAATCAAAGAGAGAAGCAACCTGGAATTAAGGAGAAACTTCCTAACAGTGAGGACAATTAACCAGGGGAACAGCTGGCCTCCAGAAATCATGGGCTCCATCACTGGAGGTTTTTAAGAAGAGTCTAGACAGTCACTTGCCTGAAATGGTTCTCCTGCTTGAGCAAGGGGCTCGACTAGAAGACCTCCAAGGTCCCTTCCAGCTCATTCATTCTATTCTTCTACCTGGTAGTAGGACCATGGTGATTGTCAGGTGTGAACTACCAGAAGATAGAAGCAGTTCTCAGGCCTTTGTGAGATGTGAGCTACAACTTCTCCCTAGGATACTCAAGGAAGTTGCTGACAGTCTGACCAAATTTATGTACTCTATTTACGACATCCTGGAAAGCTGGTGGATGAACAGATGAACTGACAGAGGAAGTCGTATATTGTTCTCAGTTTCAAAAAGGATAAGAAAGAATTTTTATTTATTAAATTCATTGGCTATTCATCTCATATTGAAATTAAGTCTCCAGTAAATTACTGACCAGGCGATTTGATGTTAAGCCTAGTGTGCATCCGAAAGAGAATGACGCGTCAGCATCTCGAGAACTAGGTCAGCATGGATGTTAAACCAGCACTTCTGAGCTAGAAATTGGATGCAGCTGAGAAGAACAATTTTAAGCTCCATGAGCCGTGGTGGCGCAGTGGTTAGAGTATAATACTGCAGGCTACTTCTGCTGACTGCTGGCTGCCTGCAATTTGGCAGTTCAAATTGTTCAGTTCAGCAGGCTCAAAGTTGATTCAGTCTTCCATCTTCCCGAAGTTGGTAAATGGGGACCCAGATTGTTGGGAGCAAGAGGCTGACTCTGTAAACTACTTGAAGAGGGCTGTAAAAACACTGTGAAGCAGTATATAAGTGCTATGGCTATTGACTCAGCCTTTCTTCCTCCCTCCCTCCCTTCCTGTGCCCAATGGTTAGAATGAAGCATTGCAGACTAATTCTGCCTACTGCCAGCAGTTCGATTCTCCCAGCTCAAGGTTGACTCAGCCTTCCATCCTTCCGAGGTGGGTAAAATGGGGACCCAGATTGTTGGGGGCAAGAGGCTGACTCTGTAAACTGCTTAGAGAGGGCTGTAAAAACACTGTGAAGTGGTATATAAATGCTATTGCTAGTGACTCAGCCTTCCTTCCTTCCTCCCTCCCTCCCTTCCTCCCTTCCTTCCTTCCTTCCTTCCTCCCTCCCTCCCTCCCTCCCTCCCTCCCTCCCTCCCTCCCTTCCTGTGCCCAATGGTTAGAATGAAGCATTGCAGACTAATTCTGCCTACTGCCAGCAGTTCGATTCTCCCAGCTCAAGGTTGACTCAGCCTTCCATCCTTCCGAGGTGGGTAAAACGGGGACCCAGATTGTTGGGGGCAAGAAGCTGACTCTGTAAACCGCTTAGAGAGAGCTGGAAAGCACTGTGAAGCAGCATCTAAGTGCTGTTGCTATTACTACTAAGAAAGAATGACTTCCAAGTCATCTTTCCCTTGATTCTGATTGGTCAAATGCTTATGTCTGGATTGTAAGGAAAAAAATGGAAATATAAGGACAGGTTAAGAGAGAGAGGAACCAAAATGATCAGAGGATTAGAAACTAAGATTTTGAATCTTGCAAGGGATCTGTCAGCCTTAAGGAAAGACAAGTGGGGGAGGAGATGAGAGCACCTTCCAATGCCAGGGAGCTAGAGATGCAAGGAACAGATACCTGCTTCTACAGGTAGGTCATCCATACCATTGTCTGGTGCCTCCTGACTCAAGTCTTCTTAATGTTCCTTTCTCACCCAGCAAAGGAAGAGGCAAAGTTCAATGAAAACTTGAACAAATTCTTTTCACATGAGTGGGGGGGATTGGACTAGATCAGGGGTCACTAACCATTCAGACCTCAGGGACCACTAAGTTCATAATTTTAAATCCTGTGGACCCCTAATATGATCTGCCTAATGACTGGCTGGGTGGGTGTGGCTGGGTGGTCATGTGACTGGGTGGGCGTGGCCAACTCCTCGCCTCCCTGGCCGGGCTCCTTAGGGCCCCAAAAGGAAGTAGTTGTTGGAGCCAAGCAGCCACCACGAGAAAGAGTTGGCAAAACTCTTTTTGTTCAAAGCTCAGTTCAAGTTGGATCTGACCCAGAAGGAGGCTCAGCAGAAGCACCTCACCGAGGACTAGGAGCATAGGCTTTCCAAGCAGAGGGAAGACCTGCGGGTGTGCAAGGCCAGGTACCGGTGCCTGGAGGCTCAGCGGGCTGAGATGGTCAGCCAGTTCCAGGCCATGATGTAGTCCCACTGGAACAAGGCCCTCCGAGTATTTGCCACCAGCATCTCTTCCCTCCAGCCAAGGCCCCACACCAGAGGCTGAAGCAGACCCGAAATTGGAATTTCTGCCCCCCTCCGTCCTGCACAAAAAGACCCCAAAGGGGGAGACTCTCTGCAGCGACACAAGTGTTCATTGCACGTATCCATCCCAGGGGCCGTAGTTTGAGGACCCCTGATTTAGTGCAATATTAAAAATGCAAATAGTTTTTTTGCGGACCACCAACATTTTCTCACAGACCACCAGTTAATCTGTGTCTGTATCAGATGGAGGCGAGCAGTGGACAAGAGAATGAAATGGGAACCATCCCCCCTTCCCCCCACCCCCAGTTCATGGAAAAATTGTATTCCACAAAAATCGGTCCCTGTGCCAAAAAGATTGTGGGGGCGAAGGGGCATTGCTATAAAATACAATATAAAGAAATTATGTTTCCAAAGATCAATGTTTTTTTTTCTGCCAAAGGAAAAGGAATATTTCCTTCTATATGTCGCCTATGGAATAAAATTGATACAATTTACTTCAAATAAAATGTAGTCATGTTATTTCTATTCATAAATTAGATCATCATCATCATATCTCCCACCGTAGATTGATTCAGTTGTAATCTTTTTTCACATTCAAAAGTGCAATGTTGGGAAAAGAAGACCCAGGTTTTCAGGTTTGGAACAAAAAAAGGGTTTTCCCAAAATGAAGAGTTGGGATGGAATAGTTCCCACTCGACTCGTGACTCTTCGGCGTTTCAGCGTTAAGAAAAGTCAAGGGTCACCAAATAAATATTTGCATGCCTGGAAGGAGCCTCCGGAGTTAAAGCAGGATTGAAGCAGTCTCGCCCGGACTTTAATTCCTTCCCCAGAGCGGATAAAGTGTTTTCCTCATTCTCCCTTCTTGCACAGGACTTTCAAAAAGTCTGCCCTCCCCACGGTGGATTGTAGCCCCTTGGCTCAAGCAGCGATCGCCCCTGGCAAACTGGAGGTGGGGTCCTAAACTGTGCCTGAGTCCTCACAACTGGACTTCACAATTGAAAGCCAGTGGAGGCTTTCACGAAGTGATTGGCCTGCCATTTGTCAGAAATGGTGTAGGGTCTCCTGCTTGGGCGGGTGTGTGTGTGTGTGTGTGGACTAGATGACCTCCAAGGTCCCTTCCAACTCTGTTAATCTAAATCTGTATCCTTGTCCTGCCTGGCTGATGTGGCCTTTTGCTTTTGGCTCTGTTCCTTGATGCAAACCTGTTTTTCCACATCTTTTTGACCTTTTCAAAAAACATTCGTATTTACACCTCTTTTGCAGGATGTTTGTGCTGTTCTTCTGTTCCATGGGTTGATTGCTATGTCAGAAAACTTCTTTTTATTTCCAGGTTGAATCTCTCCTTGTTCAGCTTCCATCCATTGTTCCTTGTCTGGCCTTCGGGTGCTTTGGAAAAGAGCTTGACCCTTTTGTCTCTGTGGCAGCCCCTCAAATATTGGAAGATGGCTATCCTGTCTCCCCTGGTCCTTCTCTTCACTAGACTAGCCATGCCGATTAACAGAGTTGGAAGGGAACTTGTAGGTCATCTAGTCCAACCCCCCACTCAAGCTGGAAACCCTACACCAGCGATGGCTAACCTTTTTGCCAAAAGCGGGGGAGCGCGGGGTGGTTGTGGGCCTGCATGCCCACACTCATAATTCAATGCCTCCCACCCAGGCCTGTGTGCGTGACCCCCCCGTGCTCCCCCTGCATTTGGCACTCGATAGCAAAAAGGTTACCAGTGGGCCTGTTAGGCTCGTTTTTCACCCTCCCCAGGCTCCAGAGGCTTTCTTGGAGCCTGGGGAGGGCAAAAATGGCCTTCCCCACCCCACTCCACCCCACCCCTGGAGGCTCTCCGGAGGCCGGAAATGGCCCGTTTCCCAACTCCTGAAAGGCCCATTTTTTGCCCTCCCCAAGCTCCAGAGGCTTTCTTGGAGCCTGGGGAGGGTGAAAACAGCCTTCCTCACCTCCCTGGAGTCCGGAAACAGCCTGTTTCCTGACTTCCGGTGGGCCTGGAAGGCCCAAAAATCAGCTGGCCAGCACGCACATGCGTACTGGAGCTGAGCTAGGGTAATGCTCGCGTGCCCACAGATATGGCTCCGTGTGCCACCTGTGGCACGCGTGCCGTAGGTTCGCCATCAGCCCTACACCATTTCTGACTGATGGCAGTCCAGTCTCTTCTTGAAAGCTCCCAGTGACCAAGCTCCCACAACCGGTTTACTCTCTGCTGCACGACAAGCACCGAGGGCTGATAGCGTAAACTTTCCCCCTAGGTAGGTGTGTGTGTTGATTTGTGTGACAGACAATTCACAGTCGGCTTTTGTTCTGTGACGCTGAGCTTCGCTGATCTACTTTAGATGCACCCAGCGAGAGTGCAGGCTCATGCTTCCTTAGTTCACGGGTGGGGAGGCCATTAGGAAAGACATGGAAAATAAAACTGACAGCGATGTAATAACTTTATACGACTCGGTGAGGCGTCCGCTGTTCAAATGGGATATGTAGCTCCGGGCATCGTTCTGGAATGTTAATACGGCAGCCCAGTTCAGAATTTCACCAGCAGGGGGCAATATCGGGTCTCTTAAAAGAGAGCAAGCAGCAGCCAAGGGATTTAATTTTGAGTTTCTGGTAAATAAAACGCTTATTTAAAAGGTTGTGTTTTAAACAGGCGAGTGAACCGTATGCCTCCCCCGCTCCGGCTTGTGGGAAAATCACTTGGCCTGGCTTTGACTCAGAAGCAAGAACAACTGCGTAAAAGGGAAACACGGGAGATTTCAGGCTGGAAAGAAAAATGGTTCTGAAAAGGCAATGCCAGATGCAGGAGGCTGGGCATATGGGGTGGTGTGGTGGTTGGAGCATCAAACATGTCAACACGTTCTATAGGTGGCATCTGCCCCTGGCAAGGTTGGCTAAAATGTTTAGCAATATGTCCCCAAACTGTTGGAAATGTAAACAAATACCTGGCACATATTGCCACATCAGAGGTGCTATTCAGCAGGTTCTGACCAGTTCTGGAGAACCGGTAGCAGAAATTTTGAGTAGTTTGGAGAACCAGTAAATACCACTTCTGACTGCCTCCCAAGTCCCAGCTGATCGGGAGGAAATGGGGATTTTGCAGTATCCTTCCCCTGCTATGCCCACCAAGCCATGCCATGCCACGCCCACCAAGCCACGCCCACAGAACTGGTAGTAAAAAAAGTTTGAAACCCACCACAGCCTGGAATGGGGTGGGAATGGAGATTTTACCGTATCCTTCCCCTGCAATGCCCACCAAGCCACGCCCACCAAGCCACGCCCACAGAACCGGTAGTAAAAAAAATTTGAAACCCATCACTGTACCACATGTGGTAGACTTGCATAAAGGCAAGGAAATTTTGGACACAAATCTATACGCTGTTAGAAAAAATGACCAGACAACATAAAAGATTTTAAGCTAGCTTTGTTTTTATTAGGCATTATATCAGATGACAATGACAAAGGGACAATATATCTAATGTTACATATCTTCACCGCAGCAAGAATTGTATACGTGAAGCAGTGGAAGAGCGAAAACCCCCCTTCAGAGGAGGAGATGATAAGGAAGATATTAGTCTGTGCGGAAATGGACAGCCTAAAGCTGAAAATAAAAGATAAAGGAGATACAGAATACTATTCAATATGGAATAGATTCTATCAATAGTTAGAAACACGAAGTAGGAATGTGAAAGAATCAGGTTAGGTGGACATGGAAAGAAATAGTATGTATGTATTAGAATGTAGGTGGTGTGACCCCACACTGTTTAAATTAGTATATATATATGTTATTCTGTTGTGTTTTTTTTACTTTTGTTTTATGGTAAGTGGAATGCCAGGACAACTACACTGTATTCAATATATTCATATGTAAACAATAAATTGTTTATTTTTAATTTATTTATTTAATAAACTATTAATCTTCTCATCGTTCCCACCATCCATCTCTTTCCACTTATGACTGTATGACTGTAACCTTGTTGCTTATATCCTTATGATTTATATTGATATTGTTTCCTGATTGCTTATTTGTACCCAGTGATTATCATTAAGTATTGTACCTTATGATTCTTGATGAGCGCATCTTGTCTTTTTATGTACACTGAGAGCATATGCACCAAAGACAAACTCCCATCACACTTGGCCAATAAAAAATTCTATTCTATTCTATTCTATTCTATTCTATTCTATTCTATTCTATTCTATTCTATTCTATTCTATTCTATTCTATTCTATTCTATTCTATTCTATTCTATTCTATTCTGTAATAAAAATATATCTAAAAATGTCAAAGAGGTGGATATTCCACCAAGGAGACTTGGTGAAGCAGTGGACTAAAGCGCTGTTAAATAGCACTTAGCTGCCAGCTGCCTGAAATTACTGTGAGTTCAAATCTCACCAGGCTCAAGGTTGACTCAGCCTTCCATCCTTTCGAGGTAGGTAAAATGAGGACCTAGATTGTGGGGGCAATAAGCTGACTTTGTATAAAAAAGAACACCTCTGGGGGGGGGGGGGGCGAAAGCCCTACTAAGTAGGTATATACTGTACAAAAGTATGAAGGCTATTGCTTAATGCGTTGTAAGCCGCCATGAGTCTCCAGAGAAGGGCAGCATATAAATTGAACCAATAAATAAATATTCCTTTTTGTGGTTGCTCATGAAAGTGACAGGGAATTGAGCTTGGCATGGAGGCTTATGTCATTTTTGCAACCCATTAATTAACTAAAGGTATTGTATACAGGTAGTCCTTGATTTACGATGACAATTGAGCCCAACATTTATTTTGTTAAGTGACAAATTTGTAAAGTGACTTGACTCCCCTTTTTGTGACATTGCTTGCTGCGGCTGTTTAGTGAATCGCTTGTTAAATTAGCAAAACATTTGTTAAGTGAGTCTGGCTTTCCCCATTGCCTTTGCTCGTCAGAAGGTTGCAAAAGGGGGGAATCACGTGACCCCAGGATGCTGCAGCCGTCATAAGTTGGAATCTGTCGCCAAGCGTCTGAATTTTGATTATGTGACTGTGGGGATGCTGCAATGGTCATAAGTATGAAAAATGGTCATAAGTCATTTTTTCCCAATGCCGTTGTAACTTCAAACAGTCACGAAAGGAACTGTTATAAGCCGAGGACTACCTGTACAGATAATCCTCCAGTTACAACCATTTGCTTAGTGACTATTTGAAGTTTGACAACAGGACTGAAAAAAGTGCTGGTCTTGCATTTATGGCCGTCGCTGCATCCCCAGAGTCGCGTGATCAAATGTTGGGCATTTGGCAACTGGCAGCGTCTCAGGGTCACCCGATCTCCACTTGAGACCTTCCCGGCTGCTTTCTGGCAACGAAAGTCAGTAGGCGAAGCTGGACTCAGGACAACCAGTTAAATATGGGTTAGCAGTGTGCGGCGGCATCCAAAAAAGTGTTCTGTCCCCGTCTCTCTCTCACAAACACAGACAGACAGTTGGGGGTTAAATAAACTGGCAGACAACCAATTCTTCCAATAAGACGCTTGGCAGCCACCCAGTAGCTGCTTGCCAAGAACTTTTATCAACAAACAAAATACCCACAGTCAAGAATTGTCCAGTTTGTAAAAGAAATCCAAGGCCGATAATGTTGTTTCCAAAGATGCAATGTGACTCGATAGTAGTTAGTTTTGTCTGTCACAGAGTCTGAATGGCTAACTCACCCCCTTTTATGGGGTGGGGTCCAGTGACTCAGCCTAATCTCTGGCACACCTTTTCTTCTGTTGCGCACGCTTATCCCTGCGACACTGCCGAGGATCCAGCCAAGACTCATTACCCTCATCACTGTCCACCTGTGGCTGCATGGACGTGCTTGGCTCTGGGCCTATCTCTTGCCCTTCGGTGTCCTCCGGAGGCATTGCCAGAGAGGAGAGTCCTGGAGAGGGAGGCCTTGCCAACTCCTCTCCCTCACTCTCAGAGTCTGCATCTGCCGATGACACAGGCTCAGGCAACGGAGTCACAACAAAAAGCCAATGCATTCATTAACAGAGGGATACAATCAAGATCAAGGGAGGTTCTAGTACCACTTTATAAAGCCTTAGTAAGGCCACACCTAGAGTACTGCATTCAGTTTTGGTCACCACACTATAAAAAAGATGTTGAGACTCTAGACTCTACATGGGGCTCCCCTTGGGGTGCACCCGGAGGTTCCAACTGGTCCAGAATGCAGCCACACAGGGGATTATGGGAACAATGGGACAATCCCATGTGACACCTCTTCTGCGTGAGCTGCACTGGCTCCCAGTGGTCTTCCGGGTGCGCTTCAAGGTGTTGGTGACCACCTTTAACGCGCTCCATGGCTTAGGGCCTGGGTATTTATGAGACCGCCTTCTGCCACCAATCGCCTCCCACTGGCCAGTACGCTCGCACAGAGAGGGCCTCCTCAGGGTGCCGTCGGCCAGACAATGTTAGCTGGCGACCCCCAGGGGGAGACCCTTTTCTGTGGTGGCACTCGCCCTCTGGAACGACCTACCCCCGGAGATACACATGATACTAGACCTCCGGACTTTTCATCGGGCCCTAAAAACTCACTTATTTCATCTAGTTTGGCTGGCCTGATCCCATCCTTTTGATTTTAATTCGTAATCGATTTTAACTGAGTTGTTTTAAATTGTGGGTTGAAATTATTTAATATCTTTTCAACTGTTTTAAATTTTGTATCCTATGTTTTATCTTGGCTGTTCACCGCCCTGAATCCAGTTGGAGAAGGGCGGTATAAAAATCAAATAAATAAATAAATAAATAAATAGAAAGGATGATGAGGGGACTGGAGGCTGAAACATACGACGAACGGTTGTAGGAACTGGGCCTGGCTAGTCTAGTGAAGAGAAGGACCAGGGGAGACAGGATAGCAGTCTTCCGATATTTGAGGGGCTGCCACAGAGAGGAGGACGGGGGTCAGGCTATCTTCCAAGGCACCTGAAAGCCAGAGAAGGAATAATGGATGGAAACTGACCAAGGAGGATTCAACCTAAGGAGAAATTTTCCGACAGTGAGAGCAATCAACCCATGGAACAGAAGTTGCCTTTGGAAGTTATGGGACCTTCATCACTGGAAGTGTTTAAGAAGAAAATGAGCCAAGGTGGCGCAGTGGTTGGAGTGCTGTGCTACAGCTACTTCAGCTGACTTCTAGTTCAGCAGATCAGCGGATCAAATCTCACTGGCTCAAGGTTGACTCAGCCTTCCATCCTTCCGAGGTGGGTAAAATGAGGATCCAGACTGTTAGGGGGCAAGATGCTATTTAGTATACTGTCTTTGGTGTAAGCCGCCCAGAGTCCTCGGAGAGTGGGCGGCATAGAAATATGAATAATAAAAATAAAAATAAAATGAAATAAGAGACCGGATTGCCATTTGTCAGAAATGGTGCAGTGTCTCCTGCTTGGGTGGGGGGTTGGACTAGATGACCTCCAAGATTCCTCCTTACTCGTTTAATCTTTTAATCTGTTAAATCTGTTAAATAACAGCAGAATTGGAAGGGACCTTGGAGGTCTTCTAGTCCAACCCCCTGCTCAGACAGGCTGTCCAATTCCTTCTTAAAGGAAACCTCCAGTGATGGAGCATCCTTCCTTAATAACTGTGTGATTCATGTAACAACCGTAGTGGTTCTCTTAATAACTGTAGCCAAAATGATCCTAAAATTAGCTGTGACTCACTTAACAACTGCCTTGTTCAGCAAAATCCAATCCCAATTATCACCGTTAGTCAAGGACTACCTGTACTCTTTCTTATTTCCAATATCTCTGCCCATTAAGCAAAGTAACAGTGTTGCCAAAAAGGCATGAAGAGTTGTTAACCTAATCTTGCGAAGCTTCTTCTCTGGTAACATTGTATTGCTAACTAGGGCATACAAAACCTTTGCCAGACCAATTCTCGAATACAGCTTGTCTGCCTGGAATCCACACTGTATATCGGACACTGACACGATTGAGCGGGTCCGGAGGTATTTCATGAGAAGAGTCCTCCACTCCTCTGCTCACAACAGAATCCCTTATGCCACCAGGATTGAAATTTTGGGCTTGGACAACTTAGAACTACGCTGTCTTCGGTCTGTCCTAAGTGTAGTACACAAAATTGTCTGCTACAATGTCCTCTCTTCTTCAGCTTCAACCTCAATAATACACGGGCAAACAATCGATACAAACTCAAGGTAAACTGCTCCAAACTCGACTGCAGAAAATACGACTTCAGCAACAGAGTGGTCAACGCCTGGAATGCTCTACCCAACTCTGTTGTTACAGCCTCAAACCTTCACAGCTTCAACCTTCAACTGTCTACCGTGGACCTCTCCCCATTCCTAAGAGGTCCATAAAAGGGATGTGCATAAGTGCACCTGTAGGCCTACCGTCCCTGTCCTACTGTCCCCATTTATCTGACTTACTTCAGTGGTGGGATTCAATTTTTTTTACTACCGGTTCTGTGGGCATGGCTTGGTGGGCGTGGCTTGGTAGGCGTGGCATGGCTTGGTAGGCGTGGCTTGGCTTGTCAGGCGTGCCAAATCCTCATTTCCTCCCGATCAGCTGGGACTCAGTAGGCAGAGAATAGATGGGGGATGGGCCAGTCAGAGGTGGTATTTACCAATTCTCCGAACTACTCAAAATTTCCGCTACCGGTTCTCCAGAACTGGTCAGAACCTGCTGAAATCCACCTCTGGATTACTTCCTTTGTTTATGTTTATGTTTATACCTAAACCTGCTATATTGTACATGTTTGACAAACTAACTAACTAACTAACTAACTAACTAACTCACTCACTCACTCAACTATCTAAATAAGAAATTACAGTAGACTTTGAGATATTTTATTAATGCCTGCTTGAAGGCAAGGCCCTTTTCTGCAAGGTCCCCTGGTCCCTTGGCATATCAGGGTTGCTGGCCCTTAGCCGCATTTCAAGAATTCATCCCTGTTAAATTCCAATAATTAAAATGCTGCTGTGGTTCACACATCCTGTAAATAAGAATCTCATCTCACCTCATCTCTGGCTTAGTGCAATCTTGCAAACACAGCCATCAACCTTTGGTAGGAAGCTGCAATTTTATTGGAACATGCCCTTTTAATCAATCCTGGCTTAATCTGTGTGAACTGGACCATTCCAGGGCATTTCCCAACCAGCTGCTCATAACCAGCAGCCAACTTGGGTCAAGAGAAGCCAGAGAAGTGAGAATTGGAGCCAAACTCTCCGAGAACCACGTAGAAGGAGAGAATTTTTGGGCAGCACGAAGCAGCCATGTTTTCAGGAGGAGCCAAACCTGTGTCCTTTTTTTTTCTCGAAGCAGATCCTTCTGTTGCCATGGGACCTCAATTAATGTTAAGCTGAGTTAGGGTCATTTGGAGGAAAATACGTTTTATGCTTTCTGGGCAGAAGACCTTATAATCTGGGTATCCTCCAGGACTCAAAACTGTTGCTAGAAAAACAGATGGCAGCTCTGGATGAGCGCCTTGGTGCACCCCCGCTCCCCATCTTGGCAATGGGGAGACTGCTCACCATCCCTCATCCCTGTCACATCTCATATGGACTACTGCAAAGTGCTGCCCATAGGCCCGCTCTTGAAAACCCTCAGAGTCTTCAGGCGGTTCAGAATGCAAGTCCCTGGATGTATTTGCATTGTATTTGCATAGCCCTAGAGGTTGCTGGGAGGAGTTGAAGAGAACTGAGGCTTCCTCTGGTAGGGCAAAGAAGCCACCAGGAACCTGAGTGACTGATCTGATTTGCATAACTCAGAGGTTGCTGGGGG
Organism: Coluber constrictor foxii; assembly: GCA_038048745.1. Taxonomy (NCBI): domain Eukaryota; kingdom Metazoa; phylum Chordata; class Lepidosauria; order Squamata; family Colubridae; genus Coluber; species Coluber constrictor. The sequence continues at coordinate 25,245,219 of CM075968.1, forward strand.
TGGGTGGGTGTAGCTTTGTCCTATGGGGTGAACCAGCCAACAAGGCAACAGAGTCCTTGGTTGCATCTGCATTGCATTTGCATAGCCCCAGAGATTGCTGGGAGGAGAAGCTCACTGTGAGTTGAAGAAAACAGAGAGTTTGTCCAGTGGGACAAGGAAAACATTAGGTGACTAGCTTCTTGGTTGCATTTGCTGTTTTATTTTTGGAGTCCCCAATGTAGTTCTTCAAAAAAGGGGGAAAAATGTTGCCATGGCCATCTGGGAATTATGTGCTACCTCCAGAGGTAGAGGGAGGAGCCTGTTCCTGGTACATGTATGTGTAGAACTGCAAGAGGGCAAGAGCAGCTGAAGCAAAAAGGACAACTCAAGAATAAGGCCAGAAAATGATTAGCCATTCCCATAAGGCTTAAAAGAACAGCAACAAGCATCTCTTAAACTTTGTGGGGTTTTTGCCAAGAAAAGCCTTTGGCAGGTTGCCAAAGACATCAAAGGTTGGTGATAAGGCGGAGGGACTGGTTCTGAAGAATTTGTTTTGGACTAAGCTGAGAATGAATGAATTCTCAGCTGTTTTAATAAAATAAGTTTGTTCAGGACTGAATAGTGTTTGGTAATCACTATTTGGGCCTCGGTCACAACAGCAAGAAGCAATGGATGGAAACTAATCAAGGAAAGAAGCAAGCTAGAACTAAGGAGATGTTTTCTGACAGAACAATTAGCCAGTGGAACCACTTGCTCCAACACTGGAGCTTCTTAAGAAAATATTGGACAGCCACTTGTCTGAAATGGAAAAGGGCCATGATGGTGAACCTACGGCATGCGTGCTCGAAGTGGCAAGTGGAGCCATGTTGCCTGGCACGCGCGGCATCGCCCGTTACTCTTCTGGGTTTCTGGCATGCATGCACACACACCAATCAGCTGGCCTTTGTGTGTGCACCTCTCCTCTCCATTTTTGGCACTCGGTGCTGCAAAGGTTCACCGTCACTGGTATAGGGTCTGCAGGAGATTGGACTAGAACAGGGGTCTCCAACCTTGGCAACTTTAAGCCTGGCGGACTTCAACTCCCAGAATCCCCCAGCCAGCTTTGCTGGCTGGGGAATTCTGGGAGTTGAAATCCGCCAGGTTTAAAGTTGCCAAGGTTGGAGACCTCTGGAGTAGAAGATCCCCAAGTCCCTTCCAACTCTATTATTCTGTTATTCAGTTGGTCAGTCATGGGGGGCCGGTCAGTTTCCTCTTGTAGCAACACCTCTTAGTGAGCTGCTCTGGTTACCAGTTTGTTTGTGCCTGCAACGCCCCACCTGAGTTTTGACCAGCCTCTCTGCTCCTGAGCTTTCAGAAAGCAATGAAGTCCTGGCATTGCCTTTGAGGGGGATCAAGAGGTCGCTTTTATTTATTTTATTTTATTTATTATTAAATTTATATTGCCGCCTATTCGCCCATGGCGATTCAAGGCAGCTTACAGAACATAAAAACCACATTTAAAAACAATAAAACTATTTTTTTAAAAAATCAAATAAATTAGTAATAAAATCATAATAAAATCACTCCCTACTCACCACCCCCGTCCCAGCAACAGCAGATCACACCAGCCATTGAATGGGCTCCCTCCCACTCTGGGTTCCCCAGACCCACTGGCAGAACCAGGTCTTCCGGAAGAGTGTCAGAGTGGGGGCCGTTCTAATCTCTGGGTGGGGGGGGGGATGATGTTCCAGAGGGAGGAAGCCACCACGGAGAAGGCTCTTCTTCTGGGTCCCACCAGGTGTATCTCTCTAGGGGATGGGACCGCAGCATTCCCTGCCTCCCTGCTCTGGTGGGTCAGGTAGATGTGACCAGCAAGAGACGGTCCCTCAGATCACCTGGTCCCAAGCCATGGAGGGCTTTAAAGGTGACAACCAACACCTTGAATTGCACCCGGAAGCAAATTGGCAGCCAATGCAGCTCCCGCAGGAGAGGTGGGCACACCGGGGTCTGCACAAAACCACGCAGGCTGCTGCATTTTGCACCAACTGTAGCTTCCAGAATCCAGATGCTCTTCAAGGGCAGCCCCATGTAGAGCGCGTTGCAGCCCCAAGGCAGCCCCATGTCGAGCGCTTTTGATGCCTCTTTCAGAGAAAGAGCAGTACGGGGGTTTTAATTCTTAGCTATATTGTGGTCAATCTGACCTTGCTTGCGTATGTGCCATGCTCACAGTTGGCTAGGATCAGAATCCCAAAGGTGCTTTTTTTTTTTTCAAAAAGACAACTGGACTTTCCTTGTTTGGTCCTTCTTCGGAACTGAAGAAGCTTCTCGGATGAGAAGCAAAACATCTTCAAGGAAAAAAACCTAAAGGAAGTCCAGTTGCCTTTTGAAAAAGCGTCTTTGGGACAACCAGGATCTAGATGACTGAGAAACTCCATAGGCATCTAGGATTAGAGGATATTAAGGGCCTCTGGGGGCAGGAGAGAGTGAAAAAGTCACGAGGGGGTCCGTATCATTTGGCCCCAGCTTTTTGGACCCTCCCTTGTGGACTTGTGTATGAGCTGAGACCATGACAGGAAAGAAAACCCACCAAGCACCAAGGCATCCAGCTGGTGCCCTGCTCTGGAGGGCCCCACTTCAGTTAAATGTCCAGTTCAGTTCAAGGAGGAATGAGAAATTCCCCTGCCCCCCCACCCCCCTCCCCAAAATCCCCACGGCCCCTTTGCTTCCTGAGAAGTGAGGGGCTGCAACGTGGCTGCCTGGCCAGCTTCAGAGGTGGCACTGTAGGACAGCAGAAAGAAGGAACCGAGCCTTGCTCATACTACATAAGCAGGCTTCTCTTTCAGCCTGCATGGACACATGCACACACTTTTTAAGATGTTGATGCTTTCTTGGTTCCCCCTCCCCCTCTGACTTTCCATCTAGCCCTGGGATCTCCTGGTGGTACCTCATCCATGCACTAACCAGGGCTGATCCCACTTGGCATCCATGTCCCGGCAGATTTTGCCAAGTCCTTCTAGCAAAGAGCTACTGCCCCTCTATGCGATGTGGGCTGCAAAAGTCTGCATGGCTACTGGATGGCAGCTCCTTGCTCGCCATCCACTAGCCATTCAGATCGTTAAAGTCCAGATCCTGTGGGCCTAAGAAGGAAGAAAGTTGTATTAACACACCCACAACTCCACTGCAGTTGAGAATATGGCATCCAGTTTTGGTCACCACAATGTAAAAAGATGTTGAGACTCTGAAAAGAGTGCAGAGAAGAAAGGAAGGAAGGAAGGAAGGAAGGAGGGTGGTGCGGAAGGAAGATTAGAGGAAGGAAGGAAGAAAAGAAGGAAGGGGAAAGGGAGAAAAAGGAATGAAGGAAGGAGGGAGTGAGGAAGAAAGATTAGGGGACGGAAGGAAGTAAAGGAGGAAGGAAGGAAGAAAAGAAGGAAGGGGAAGGGAGAAAGAGAAGAAAGGAATGAAGGAAGGAGGGAGAGAGGTGAGGAAGGAAGATTAGGGGAAGGAAGGAAGGAAAGGAGGAAGGAAGGAAAGAAGGAAGAAAGGAAAAGGGGAAAGGGAGAAAGAGAAGGAAGGAAAGAGAAAGAGAGAAAGAGAAGAAAGGAATGAAGGAAGGAGGGAGGGAAGGAAGGAAGATTAGGGGAAGAAAGGAAGGAAGAAAAGAAGGAAGGGGAAAGGGAGAAAGGGAAGGAAGAAGGAAGGAAAAAGGGAGAAAAAGAAGGAAGGAAGGAAGGAAGATGGATGGATGGTTGCCTGGCAGTAAGTCTTATGACATGAAAGAGGTATAGGTAGTCCTCAACTTATGACTGATCGCTTAGCCACTGTTTGAAGTTATGATGTCATACCCCAAAGCTATTGAAGTTTTGATGACAGCCACTCTCTCGTCACGTGACCACATTTTGGGTGTTTGGTAATCAGCAATAACCCTAATTTGCATTTTTCTGTAGCACCCTTTGGTCATGTGACTATGATTTATGGTGCTTTTTGTTGGAAATTAGCATTTATTTCAGGTTTCCTGCAAAAAAAAAAAAACCCCAGCCTTAGTGAACAAAGACCACAATATTTGCTTTAGGAGCATTCGCTTAATGACTGCAGTGCTCGTTTCACGACTATGGCAGTTGCTTAACCAGCATTGCAAAATGCTAGTAAAAAATGGGCCCAGTCACATGGTGGGCCACTTTACAACTATCATCATCATTATTATTAAATTTATTTTCTGCCAAACTTGTGGCTTGAGGTGATTCGTAGCAGATTTAGGGCCGTAATTAACAGGTTTGTAAGTGGATGGATTCCTAAAAAAGTCTTTTTTAAAATTTTGCTTTCATGCAAATCTCTGATTTGTCCCAAAGGTGTTTTTTCAGGAGGCCACTGGACTTTCTGGTTTTTCTTTGAAGATGTTTTGCTTCTCATCCAAGAAGCTTCTTCAGCTCTGACTTGTTTTCTAATTGTTTTGAAGCCTCTCCTCTGTTCATTCTATTATGGATCTCTCTCTCTCTCTCTCTCTCCCTCTCCCTCTCTCTCTCTCTCTCTCTCTCAGCTTGCCAACGAGCCCTACGCCCATAATTTACCCTCTGGGTGTTTACAGCTCTGCTTTCTCCATCGCTGGAGGAATTCTGTGCATGCTCCATTAAAGGCAATTGCTTTCGCTCCTTTGAACTTGCTCGCTGTGTGTCCCGGACTAAATTGAATCTGCAGAGGTCCCCTTCAGCATCGCTTTTCCTGCCAACCCGCCTTCCTGTGCTCCGCTCTCGGCTTGGCTCTGCGCCAGTGGTGAAATCCAATTTTTTTTTACTACTGGTTCTGTGGGTGTGGCTTGGTGGGTGTGGCTTGGAGAGCATGGCAGGGGAAGGACACTGCAAAATCCCCATTCCCTCCCCACCCCTGGGGGAAGGATATTGCAAAATCTCCATTCCCACCCCACTCTGGGGCCAACTAGAGGTGGTATTTGCCGGTTCTCCGAACTGCTCAAAATTTCACCCCTGCTCTGTGCCCTCCGCTCTCTGTCCAAGGCCTTTGGCCACGGGATTCTCTCGCCAGCCCAGTTCTAGATTTGGGCTGCAAGAAGTCACTAGAATGCGCTGGAGCTCTGTCATTCTTTGCCACCTCATCTGAATCCCTGCAACTTGCAATGCTGCATACAGAACCATATCAAGCTAATAGAATCCTGGGCTGTATTAACAGAGGCATAGAATCAAGATCAGACGAAGTATTAGTACTGTTTTAGAGAATCCTGCTAAAACCACACACCTGGAATAATGCAATCAATGTTGGTCACCCACCATACTACAAAAACAATGTTGAGACTTTGGAAAAAGTGCAAAGAAGAGCAACTAAGATGATCAAAGGCCTGGAGACTAAAACACACGAAGAACGGTTCCAGGATTTGGGTCTGGCTAGTCTAAAGAAAAGAAGAATTAGGGGTGATATGATAGAAGTATTCCAGTATTTGAGGGGCTGCCATGAAGATGAAGGGAGTCAACTTATTCCCCAAAGCACCAGAGGGCAGGAGAAGAAACAATGGTTGGAAACTGATCAAAGAGAGAAGCAACCTGGAATTAAGGAGAAACTTCCTAACATTGAGGACAATTCACCAGTGGAACAGCTGGCCTCCAGAAATCGTGGCTGCTCCATCACTGGAGGTTTTTAAGAAGCTGGACAGTCACTTATCTGAAATGGTGAAGGTTCTCCTGCTTGAGCAGGGAAGACCTCCAAGGTCCCTTTCAGCTCATTCATTCATTCATTCTATTCTATTTTTCATTGCAATGTTTAATTCAAATCAGATCATTATTGTCACAGGCCAAGATGAAGTGCAATGCGTATAAATCTCCCACAGTACCCGAGGAAGTCAGCCAATGGGAGGTGGGGGAGGGTCTCCTGCAGGGGGTCCTGCCTTTCCAGAGGGTGCCTGAAAACACATGATGGGGACTGTCTCCCCCCTCCTTTTACCTGCATCTGTGAAGAAGTGGAGTTTTGCTCTTGGGGTTCCAGCTACACCTTGAAAATTGTGAACCCCTTTCCTGCAGGTCAAAGTTACCCAGCAATTAATTTTGCCTAAAGAGTTTGCAGATGCAGCCAGTATGTTTAAGGAAACGACAAAAAGCTCATTTGTATAAGGCATTGTAAGAGGAGTAATTATTATATTCATTCAAAAGGCAATTAAGCCTCCCAAGCTGCGCTGATCAGTAAAACAGGGTGGCATATTTATGTATCTCTGTCTTTCCTCCTTCCCTTCCCTCTCCTCGCCTGAAATGAGCAGAATTAATTAAGTCTTGGGAAGAAAATGATTTGCCTCCTCCCTTAATAGTAATAAATTTAGTCCCTCTGTAATATAGTCTATTGCATTGTTACTGTTTGTGCGAAACCATTTATTGGCAGCAGTTATCTCTCCGGAAAAGTAGGTTGTATGCCCTTCATTGCTTGCAGACTCCATTAGAAAGAATATTACCCCTATTTTTAGTTCAGCTCTCCTTATTCACAAATTCTTTGATTTATTTTTACCCTGCCTTTCTCTCTACCAAGGTGGTTAGAGCTGGGAAGAGAAGGAAACGAACGCCCTTTTGTTCGATAGGGAGTCTATCAAGTCTACCAAGAGTTTTAAAGAGTTTGAGCCTCCCTTTGGGGGGGGGGGGAGGGTTAGCAATCTCCTCTCCTCAATTTTGCATCTTCCTGTTACTTTCCCCCTCCTTCCTTTGACCCCCTTCTCAAGCCTGTTGCAGTCTTTTTGGTTCTCCCTCTCCACCAGAGAATTAAGCAACCTCCCCATTTTGGGTCTTCCTTCTTTCTTTCCTTCCTTCCTTCCTTCCTTCCTTCCTTCCTTCCTTCCTTCCTTCCTTCCTTCCTTCCTTCCTTCCTTCCCTCCCTCCCTCCCTCCCTCCCTCCCTCCTAGCTCTTCCTTCTTTCCTTCCTTCCTTTCTGCCTTCTCTCTTTCCTAGCCCTTCCTTCCTTCCCTCCCTCTTTCCTAGCTCTTCCTCCCTCCCACCCTCCCTCCTTCCTAGCTCTTCCTTCTTTCCTTCCTCCCTCCCTCCCTTCCCATGAGCTCTCCTTTAGAGAAGTAGAACTGGGGAACCCCCAGCCAGGCTCTTTCACCCCAGGTTCAAACCCCAACACTTCTTTACTAGAGCCCCCTCCCCCAATTGGACAGCTCTTTTGGCAGAGAAAAGCCTCCCTCCCAGAATTCCCTGGGGAAGGAGTGGGTGGGCAGCCCACAGGGTTGCGTTTTTAATTCTCCATCCCATCCTGATTTAATACTGCCCAGCAGAGGAATTGGGGAGGGGGTGAAATGAGAGATGCTGGATGTTGCGCCTCATCACGGGGGTGCAGATATGAAATTGGCAGTCCGCTTTCTCCCACCTGTGAACGTTTTCAAGCAAGGCTGCAGAGGGACAGAGGAGGGATGTTGGTAATTAAGGCAAAGGCACCGAGGAGATGCTTGGCTCCGCTTAAGCTGCGTTTCCTGTTTTCAGGGCAAAGCAGACGCCCCAGTGGGGGCTCCCCCCTCCCAGATGTTCTCCATCACTTCCCCCTCCCTCACTTTCCCCCTCCTAATGAAGCCCCAGGCTGCAGTTCTGAGCCGGGTTATTTTTAAGAAGGCCTTTGATGTTGGCTCAGCCCCCACCTCTGCTTTGAACTTTAAATGCTATCAAACAATTGGGGCAGGTAGCCTGGCAGGAGGCGGTGCTGGGAGGGGGAGGCTGGGGGGGGGGGCAGCCACGGTGGGGCGGGTGAAGGAGTCAAGAAGGGAGGTGGCAATTCCACAATTGAAGCCCTGCCCCATTGCAAAAAAAAAAAAAAAAAAAAAGAGAGAGAGAGAAAAAGAAAAGGCCAAGGGTGAATGTAGTTTTTTCTGGAGTTTTTTGATAGCAGCTCCACTCACCCCATAGATAGATAGCATCAGAATGCTGGGCATCGGTTGCTGTGGTCCCAACACAATGTTTCTCAACCTTGGCAGCTTCATGATGTGTGGAGTTCAACTCCCAGAATTCCCCAGGCAGGATGTGGACTTCTTTTCCCAGAATTCCTTAGCTAGCAGGTGAATTTCAACTCCTAGAATTCCCAGTCAGGATGTGGACTTCAACTCCCAGAATTCCCTAGCTAGTGGGTGGACTTCATTTCCCAGAATTCCTTAGCTAGTGGGTGTTTTATAATGAATATATAAAGGATACCTTTATATATTCATTATAAAAGGTGGACTTCCAGAATTCCCCAGCCAGGATGTGGACTTCAACTCCCAGAATTCCCTAGATAGCGGGTGGACTTCAACTCCCAGAATTCCCCAGCCAGGATGTGGACTTCAACTCCCAGAATTCCCTAGCTAGCGGGTGGACTTCAACTCCCAAAATTCCCCAGCCAGGATGTGGACTTCATTTCCCAGAATCCCTTAGCTAGTGGATGGACTTCAACTCCCAAAATTCCCCAGCCAGGATGTGGACTTCATTTCTCAGAATTCCTTAGCTAGCAGGTGGACTTCAACTCCCAGATTTCCCCAGCCAGGATGTGGACTTCAACTCCCAGAATTCCATAGCTAGTATATGCTGACTGGGGAATTCTGGGAGTTGAAGCTGCCAAGCTTGAGGCACAACTGCTCTTACCTTTTGCAGCTGCCTTCAGAAGGTAAATATCCTCTTGTGGCTCCTCCTTCCCTTGACTGAGTTTAGTCATTTTTTCCCTTCAGTAGTTTGCAAACCAGTGGGTGGAATCCCTTCGTGGATGCCATCGTGCAGCCATCTCTGCATCCCCCTTTCTTTTCACCAGCCACAGGACACCAGGCAACTGCAAGCTGCATTTTCAAAAGCCACTGGGGATTCCTTCAGAAAGCCCAAGCCAAGGAAATTTCAACTTCGAATGAGAAAATGAAAACAAAAAAGGCTTATCTTTGCCTCTTCCAACATGAGACAAAGTGTTGTTGTCACATCAATACTTAATTTTATGCTGCTGGGTGGGTTTCTGGTGCCTTGCTGTTAGGAAGGAAGAAAGGAAGGAAGGAAGGAGGGAGGGAGGATCAAAAAATGGAAGGAAGGTCTGGGCTTTAAGATGGATAACAGAATAACAGAGCTGGAAGGGGTCTTAGAGGTCTTCTAGTCCAACCCCCTGCTCAAACAGGAAACCCCCAGTGTTGGAGCACCCACAACTTCTGGAAGTTTTTGAACTCGCTGTGAGTTACACCTCCCAGCAGCCTCTGGTGCTAGGCAAATACGATGCAAGTGCATTGTGGTTGACTCGTGGATGGATGGATGGAAGGAAGAGACGAAAGGAGGGAGGGAAGGAAGGAAGGAGAAGGGGAGGAAAGAAGGAAAGGAGAAAGGAGAAAAGAGTGGGAGGAAAGAAGAAAGGAAAAAAGAAGGAAAGGAGAAAGGAGAAAAGAGTGGGAGGAAAGAAGAAAGGAAAAAAGAAAGGAGGGAAGGAAGGAAGGAGAGTGGATGGATGGCTTTCTGGCAATAAGTACATGATACGTACTTATTGCAATTACTTTGCAGTTAATCCAGTCACTTGCAGTCATTTGCAGCCCCCTGCAGTCTTGTGAATGGGATTTACTATGGTTTTGCCAGGGTTTTACCTCCAATGCCAGCAAAAACCTGACTCGTGGCAAACAGTGGGCCACCCAAAGATCATGGCATTTGATTACCAACTGTGGCAAAAATGGTTGTTAAAATGTAATGTAATGTAATGTAATGTAATGTAATGTAATGTAATGTAATGTAATGTAATGTAATAATAGAATCAGAAACAGAATACTACTACTACTAGTAGTAATAGTAGTAGAAAATAGAATAGAATAGAATAGAATAGAACAGAACAACAAAACAGAATAGAATAAGGATAGAGAACAGCAGAACAATAGAACAGAACAGAGTAGAACAGAATAGGGACAGGGAATAGAACAGAACAGTACAATAGAACAGAATAGAGTAGAATAGAACAGAACAGAACAGAACAGAACAAAACAAAATAGAACAGAACAGAGATAGAGAATAGAACAGAAAAACAGAACAGAACAGAACAGAATAGAACTGGAAGGGAGAACTCATGTGGCGACCTGCTTTATGACTGTCATGACATAACCCTAATTGCCAGGCTCAATTGTGGTCGTATGTTGAGGACTACTTGTACTTAAAACTTTGGGGGAGAAAGATGCTCAAGGGAGCCAAGCAAAACCTTTTCACATTTTCAGAACGGCTTGGTCAGCACGCTGGTCACAAGAGGGCTTTCTCAGAAGTGAGTAACTTCCATCTCTCTCTCTCTCTCTCTCTCTCTCTCTCTCTCTCTCTGCCACTAATTTCCAATTTATATTCACTTTCCATTATTTACCAAGCAGGCTATTGGTTGCAAGACCGATAAAGATTCAGGAGACGAGGAGGCTGACGTCCGGCTGAAAGCCCCTTCGCTTATTTGTTTGTGAGATTGTCTCCATCTGTTACGACTCCGGGCGGCTTACAAAATGCAACAGTGAGGACACAAAGAAAGCGGAATTGCTTCATCCAAAGAGAAAGCCCAGAAAAACATCGGCCATTTCTGAGAAGATGAGCTCCATCATCTGGACACAGAGCTTCATCAAGATCAGAGGGAATAGCTTCCAGATGGCCCCATGACATCAGTTCAGATGACGTCGGTTCATTAGTCGGACTCGGACCGGGGTGAAATGCCTGAACCGGTAGTAATAATTGCTACCGTTCGCCCGAACTGGTAGTAAAAAAAAATGCTTTAAAAAGTACGACAATCAACTGTGCCGTGGAATCGTCGGAACTTTTTTTTTACTTTTTAAAAGCATTTTTTTACTACCTATTCACCCAAACTATAGTAAAAAAATGCTAAAAAAAGTTTTTAAAAAAGTTCAAAGATCAGCTGTGTGACAATCAGCTGTGCTGGGCAATGTTTTTTTTAAAAAAAATTTAAAGCATTTTTTACTACCAATCAGCTGTGACAAAATCAGCTGTGCCCGATAGTCTGTGAGGTTCCTGCCTGCTGCAAGGGCCATTTTGTGTAAAGTTCAGCTGCTTTTGCATTGTGTGTGCAAAAGCATTGCATTGCAGTTGTGCAGCTTTTGTGTTATTTTTCTGTAAAGGGTGATCGTTTGTTTTTGAGTTCTCTGTGACTCTGTGAGGGTCCTGCTTGTTGCAGGGAGCATTTTGTGTGAAGTCCAGCTGCTTTTGCATTGTGTGTGAGTCAGTTGTGCAGCCATGACCACCCAGTCACATGACCACCAAGCCACGCCCGCCTGGTCTCAGGTGATGCTGAGTTTTATAGCTACCATACCCCAAACTGCTTGATGACTTCAACCAGTGGCCTCATGTAGATGTTAAAAAAGTGAGTGTGAGACCGAGATCCCCTACATAAGATGGGTATCCAGTATGATCTCCTACCACCACCCCTCATCAGCGCTGACTGGGTCCATCCCCACAGAGAGGAGAACTTCAAGAACCCTTTGCCACCCGCTCATAATCTCTGTAGATGGTCCAGAAGAATCCACCAAGAGAAGATGACAGGATGAAAATTGTACAAAGGAATAGTCCAGTGACAGCTTCAATCCATGACCATCTCCTCCTTCAAGGCAAGGGGCATGATACCCCCTCTCAAAGAAGCAGATGCTATTAGTAGCCCTCATCAGCCACTGAATCTAGTGACGTAATTGAATGGCTGGGCTCATTAGCCTGAGACGACCCTGTTTGCTTCCTCAGGAATCACAGGATGAAACTCATTCCAGATCAATCAATCAATCAATCAATCAATCAGAATAGAGCTGGAAGGGATGTTGGAGGTCTTCTAGTTAAACCCACTCAAGCAGGAGACCCTAGACTAGTGATGGCTAATCTTTTTGCCATCATGTGCTGGGGTGTCTGTGTCACGTACATGTGCCCACACCCATAATTCTATGCGCCCTGCCCCTGCGCATGCACGCACGACCCTCTCACACTCCCCCCACTCCTGGCATGTGATGGCACGGGAGGCCAATTTTTTGCTCTCCCCAGCCTCCAGAGCCTTTCTAGGAGTCTGAGGAGGGTGAAAACCTTCCCCACCCTCTGGGAGGCTCTCCGGAGGCTAAAAATGGCCTGTTTGCCAACTTCCGGTCCCACAGGAAGTTGGCAAATGAGCCATTTCTGGCCTCCGGAGGGCCTCCAGGGGTGTGTGAGGAAGGTGGTTTTTGCCCTCCCCAGAGTCCTAGAAAGGCTCCGGAGGCCGGGGAGAGAGAAAAACGGGCCTTCCTCCACTCCCCTCAGGTCCTCTGGAGGCAGGAAACAGCCTGTTTCCTGTTTCCTACTTCTAGTGGGCCCTGAAGGCACAAAAATCAGCTGGCCAGCACCTGCATACGCGCTGGAGCTGAGCTCACGTGCCCACCAATATGGCTACACATGCCACCTATGGCATGCATGCCATAGGTTCACCATCCCGGCCCTATAACATGTCAGACAAGTTGCTGTCCAGTCTCTTCTTAAAAGCCTCCAGTGATGGGGTGCCCACAACTTCTGGTTCTGTCCCCCTGGTTAATTGTCCTCACTGTTAGGAAGCTTCTCCTTAATTCCAAGTTGCTTCTCTCCTTGATTAGTTTCCGTCCCTTGTTTTCTTTATCTTGCCTTCTGGTGCTTTGGAAAATAAGATGCCAGGCAAGAAAGACTTGATTTTCTGTCATCTTGACAGGACGCTCCCAAGCTGGGTCCTTCTCCAAGTGAATCTAGTTGCTGGACGTTCAGAATGCTCCTCACAAACAGCCCATTAAAAATCCAGTACGCCACGATCCCTCCTCCTCAGCAAGGAACAAGAGGCAGAAAACAGATTGCAGGGTAGCTCTCTGTAGATACAGTAAGAAGAGAGAAATAGCCCCATTACCAGCAAAAAAAAAAGACCTGCCATTTGGTCATCTCACAGCAAAATAAAATAACCCAGACTGTAGCCGAGAACGCGTTCCGTTGCTGGAATTCTGGTAACCGCATCGCTCTCTTCACAATAAATCTTGCTAAAGAGGCTCTGTGGGAATTGGGCTCGGAAAACAATTCTGCTCCGTTTAGGTAGAGGCCTAATAGCCTGACTAGACTTTAGCACACGTTGAGATGTTGGACTTCCACTCCTAGAATTCCCCAGTCAGCAACTCCACTTAACTTGCCTGCAGTTTGAAAAACACTGGCCAATGGGAATTGGGTCCAGCCATAATGTTTGGAGGTACAGGTAGTTCTCGACTAGTGACTGTTTGAAGTTACAACTGCATTGAATAAAGTGACATGACCGTCCACGCATGCGCCCGGCCTCAAAACAGACCTAAATAGGTCGGCATAGAGCTTAATCTCCGAACCGGCTGATTCCCATCTCTGGACAATGCCCATTTTTCACTTGTATGACTGTTGCAGCCTCCCCATGGTCACGTGATTTCCATTCGAATGCTTGAGAACTGGTTCATATTTATGACAATTACAGGGTCCCGGGGTCGTGTAATCCCCTTTTGCGACCTTCTGATGAGCCAAGTCAACGGGGAAGCCAGATTCACTTAACAACCAACTTAACAACCGCAGTGATTCACTTAACGGTGGCAAGAAAGGTCGTAAAATGGGCAAAACTCACTTAACAAATGTCTCACTCATACAAGGATTGTATGATAAAATGGGCACAAAATTTTCAGGAACCAGTAATGATGGAAACATGGGAAAAGATTTGGGGTAGAAATGTTAAATTTACGCAAGCGCAAAACTTAAGAGAAAAATTTTATAAAATGTTTTATAGATGGCATTTAGATCCTAAGAAATTGTCATGTATGTACCCAAATGTGCAAATGTTGGAGATGTGATTGTGACGATGCAACTTATTATCATATATGGTGGACTTGTAAGAAGATCAAAGCATTTTGGATAAAAATCTGGTGGGTAATGCAGAATATTTTGAAAAGGAGGTTGAAATTTACTCCACAATTGTTTTTATTGGGTATAACAACCGATTGTACAGTATTAGAGACTAAATTGATTTTAAACTTAATATCAGCAGCTAGGCTGCTGGTAGCACAATACTGGAAGAAAGACTCTTTGCCTACTATAGAAGAATGGACAGTGAAAGTAACAAATTTAGCTGAAATGGCAAAAAGCATACTTGAAAGATCATATGCAAGAAAAATATATCTTGGAATGGAGAAAATGGATAGACTATATTCAAAATAAGTACCAGATGCGAAGATATCAAATGGCGTATGAATGAATGTAAAGATATATTGTGTTATCTATAATGGAGTTAAGGTTTCGGGGGGGGGGGAGGATTTTTAGCTTAAGGATGGTTAGGTTAATTTATCTTATGATTGTTTTTTTTTCTTAATACCCTGTATTTTGCTCTGGGAAGTCAGGGGGGTGGGTGGGTGGAGGGTGGAGGGGAGGAAGGGTTGGGGGGTTGTGGGGGGAGGAGGGAATGGGGGTGGGGGTGGGGGTGGGGGGATTCCGGGGTGGGAAAAATGTTGTTTCTTTTTTTGTAAAACTTTTCAATAAAAAAATAAAAAAACCCCAAATGTCTCACTGAGCAACATAATAATAATAATAACTTTATCGCCATTGTATGTGTATAAACAGTATACCCATACAACGAAATTCACTTAACACCCAAAGACCAGGTCCAAGAGACATGACAATCCCCAAACACACCCCCACCCACCACAAATTCCCCCACCCCTAAATCACCCAAGCATCCACACAACAGACCAAGTAATGCTGTCCAACAGATCACTGATTGTGGCTCTTTTGGGTTCAATTGTGGTTGAAAATCAAACGCTGTCTGCATTCTCACAACTCCATTCTTTCTCTCCTCCTGCTTCTTCTGCGTTTTCCATTGACCTGGGATCGTTCGAGGTCATTTCTGAGAACTGAGCTCTCATGCTAGCCCCAGCTCCCCAGGATGAATTGTGCATGAGAATTCAGACAAGCCATGGCCTCGTGGTGAGTCAAAACAGAACAGAAGTTGCCTTCAGAAGTTGTGGGAGCTTCATCCCTGGAAGCTTTCAAGAAGAGACTGGACTGCCATCTTCAGGAATGGTGCAGGGTCTGGTGCTTGGGCGGGGAGGTTGGACTAGATGACCTACAAGGTCCCGTCCAACTCTGTTAATCTGTATCTGTATCTACTATAATTCCGTGTCTACCCAACTCCAGCCTCATCTTCTGAAGAGGTCCAGTTCAGTTGGAAGCAAGGACACGTGGCTTCTCTCCTCATTGTGACTTCCTTGTATTTCACAGAAATGACTAAACAATTGAGGTATTACTACCACTCTATAAAGCCTTAGTAAGACCACACCTAGAGTACTGCATCAGTTTTGGTCACCACACTATAAAACAGATGTTGAGACTCTGGAAAAAGTGCAGAGAAGAGCAACCAGAATGATGAGGGGACTGGAGGCTCAAACATATAAACAACAGTTGCAGGAACTGGGCATGGCTAAGTCTAGTGAAGAGAAGGACCAGGGGAGATACAATAGCAGTCTTCCAATATTTGAGGGGTTGCCACAGAGAGGAGTAAGGGGGTCAGGCTATTTTCCAAAGCACCCGAAGGCCAGACAAGGAATAATGGAAACTGACCAAGGAGAGATTCAACCTGTAAATGAGGAGGAATTTCCCGACAGTGAGAACAATCAACTGATGGAAGAGAAGTTGCCTTTGGAAGTTCTGGGAGCTTCATCACTGGAGGCTTTCAAGAAGAGACTGGACGGTCATCTGCCAGAATGGCCGGGTCTCAGGGTCTCCTGTTTGGGTGGGGGGTTGGACTAGATGACCTACAAGGTTCCTTCCAACTCTGTTAATCTGTAACCCCATGTGACTGGACCCAGGTTTTTGACATTTTTGTGGCAGTCACCATCATGGTCATTAAGCAAATGGTGAAGTCATTAAATGAACCCATTCTTCTGAATAGGTTTTTTTTTTTAAAAATTGCCAGAAACTGGAAAAACCATTGCAGTCACAGCTGGTTGACAAGGTGAGCCAGTTGCCAAGCGCCTAAAATCTGGTCATATTACCATGTGTGCACGCGTGTGTTTGTTGAGGGACATTTTACGATGGCCAGAAGTGCTTTAATGGGCATAAAACATCTGTTCCAAGGTGTAACTGAACGTTCATAAAATAACTGGTCTGTAAACTGAGGACTAACTGGATGATAGTTATAAAGTTCAGTCAAATGGAGCTGATTTTCCTTCCATGTTACCCAACCCGAGGATCAATAGATTTCATGAAACTCAACAGCTGAATCCTGCTCTATTTTCTTGGTGATTTCATGAATTCATGAATTCATCATATGATTTTTTTCTGGGTGCCATTTGCCTTATTCTGGGGTGTTTCCCCGCTTCCTGGTCTAGCTCACAGCTCTTCTCTTTCCTCTTTACTTCCCATCCAAGCACTAACCAGAGATTCAGTCCAAACAACCATTTGTCCAGGATGGTATAAGGTCTCCTGCCTTGGACAATGGATTTCTCTTCTCTTCTCTTCTCTTCTCTTCTCTTCTCTTCTCTTCTCTTCTCTTCTCTTCTCTTCTCTTCTCTTCTCTTCTCTTCTCTTCTCTTCTCTTCTCTTCTCTTCTCTTCTCTTCCTTTCCTCTTCTCTTCTCTTCTCTTCCTTTCCTCTTCTCTTCTCTTCTCTTCTCTTCTCTTCTCTTCTCTTCTCTTCTCTTCTCTTCTCTTCTCTTCTCTTCTCTTCCTTTCCTCTCCTCTCCTCTCCTCTTCCCTTCCCCATCTCTTCTCTTCTCTTCTCCTCTTTTCTTCTTCTCTTCTCTTTTCTCTTCTCCCCTTCTCCTTTCCCACACCTCCTTTGCTGTCCCATCCCATCCCATCCTCTGAGATGAGCCTTCATTACTTGATTGCAAATGAAACCTTTAAAGATAATATCCAAATGAAAACAATCACCTGAGTCAAACATCTCATTGTTTTGTTGTCCAACCATCGAGACAGCTCCTGGCAAGGCTTGTTTTGCAGGACGTAAAAAGAAGAGAACTTGAGTTCCTTCCTCGGGTAACAAACCATGGCTTATTCTTGGATTTCATTTCTGAGCTGGACAAGAATTCAGCTGCATAGTTATGGCTACCTCCCACAAATATCCTGCCTGGCAGGTTTTTTATCAAATAAATAAGACATAATAAAAAACAGCATGCATCAAAAGCCTGGAAGAAGGGCTATAGAGCTGCTTTGGCAAAAAGCAATAAATCAAGGAACTAAACATTTCCTCCGAGTCCAGCATTTGCAGTCCAGGAAAGAGGAAGTGACAAGCAGCTTTGCAAAGGGATGCCAAAAACATTCCTTTTCTTGCTAATAATGGCAAGCGGCAACCCTGAATGGGCCATGCTGCCCAGTGGATGCTGCCCAAGTCTTCAGGGCATCCCTGAACCTAATGGAGAGCTTATCACTCATGTGGGCTTGGTCTCCTGAGCCCAGAGGTGCTGTTTCAGGCTCAGTGGCCCAAATTTGGAATATGGTGCAAGAGATCAATTCATTTGGAGGTCAGTTTATAACGAAGCCAAAGGCTGATTGCTCTATGAAAGTTTAGAACACTGCTTGAAGATCTTGGGGGTGGGTGGGTGGGTGGGAGGGAGGATAGGAGGGTGGAATCCAATGCTGAAATGTAAAATTTGTTACTACTGGTTCTGAGGGTGTGGCTTGGTGGGGGTGGTGGTAATGTGACTGGGTGGGCGTGGCCAACTTTTTTTTTAACTTTTTTAAAGCATTTTTTTAACAACCTATTCGAGCGAGTAGGTTGTAAAAAATGCTTTTAAAAGGTTAAAAAAAAAGGCTCTGATGATCGTGCGCCACAGCGATGATCGTTGGAGCCTCTTTTTTAAATTTTTTAAAAGCATTTTTACTACTGGTTCCGGAGTACCAGTAGTAAAAAAATGCCTATAAAGTAAAAAAAAAAGTTCCGGCAATAAGCTGAGCGATGCCTGATCTTTGGAACTTTTTTTTTTACTTTTTAAAGCATTTTTAACTATTGGTTCTGGAGAACTGGTAGTAAAAAATGCTAAATAAGTAAAAAAAAAATCCAATGAGCGCGCGTTTCTCAGCTGATCATCGGAACTTTTTTTTTTACTACCGATTCAGCGAACCAGTAGCCTTTTTTACTACCAGTTCAGCAAACCAGTAGCCTTTTTTACTACCAGTTCAGCAAACCAGTAGCCTTTTTTACTACCAGTTCAGCAAACCAGTAGCCTTTTTTACTACTGGTTCGGGCGGAATCACAGCTGCAACGTGTGTAGCCCACCAAAGAGCCCTCCGTGGCCGCATCTGTCAAGCTGCAAGGTGTGTTTGGTTGGTTGAAATACTGTTCTAGCTTGTCTCTGCAGCCAGCAGCAGAAATCAGGAGGAGATGCTTCACTCGGTCAGGGGGCTCAACTTCCGCGGTGTTTGAAATTCAAGGTCCACAACAGCTGAGTAAAAATGCTCCATAAAATGTTAGAGCATTCCAACAACAGAGAATTTGTCAAGCAGTTTTCAAGAGGAGGGTGTTGTGGCCCCGTCCTCTGAGCCTATCCCTTTGGAGGAAGGCAGCTCTGAGCAGGAGGAAGAGGAGCCAGCCAGATCTCCCAGCCCTCCCCCTCTGGCACCGGCTCAGGTGCCAGCTGAAAGAGAGCCAAGTAGTGGGGAAACAGGTGTCTCAGATGAGAGTGAGGGAGAGACGTCATTCCTGGACGCACGCCAAAGAAGGCGAGAGAAAAGGGTACTGCAGCTGCGACGTATGAGAAAATCCTGAGTCATTGGATTGGAGTCACGGGATCAATGACTCACTGGACCACACCCAGAAGCATATGTATATAAGACAGTACGGTGGGTCACGAAGTTCGTGACGAACAAAGCTAAACAAACGGAGCAACCTCGTAGTCTTGGAAGCTAGATGAACGGCAAAGCTACGTAGGAGATTTTCTTGTTTGTGTAAACCAATAAAGTCCTTGGCAGACGGTGTGCATATCGCTGCCAAGGTTGAGATAAGAACTGCGGAGTGTGCCAAGTGATTATTAACCCTCGGCTGGCTGTGTTTTTGTGGGTCTCTGAAGGGGGGGGACAGATCAGAGGGCAGACCCGGCTAGTGTATTAACAGCAACTGCTGTTAGTAAAGTCCTCTTTTACGAGCCGTGGTGGGACAGTGGTTGGAGGGCAGTACTGCAGGCTATTTCTGCTGACTGTCGGCTGCCTGCAATTTGGCCATTTGAATCTCACCAGGCTCAAGGTTGACTCAGCCTTCCATCCTTCTGAGGTGGTAAAATGAGGACCCAGATTGTTGGAGGCAAGAGGCTGACTCTGTAAACCGCTTAGAGCGGGCTGTAAAGCACTGTGAAGTGGTATATAAATGCTATGGCTATTGCTATTCCTTCCTTCCTTCCTTCCTTCCTTCCTTCCATGGTGTGCAGTGGTTAGAATGCAGTATTGCAGGCTAATTCTGCTGACTTCCAGAAATTCAATCCTAATCTGCTCAAGGTTGACTGAACTTTCCATCCTTTCGAGGTCAGTAAAACGAGGACCCAGATTGCTGGCGACAATAGGCTGACTCTGTAAACTGCTTAGAGAGGTCTGGAGAACACTATGAAGCGGTATGTAAGTCTAAGGGCTATTGCTATTACTGCTTCTACTCCTCAGGTACTCCATTTGGGTTGAAGGCGAGTGAGAGAATCCTGGAAAGTTTTGCGCTTTGCTAGAAGAAGGAGAGAACAGGTGGGCCACAGCCCGGGAATTGGGGGATCCCTATTGTAACCGATTCAGGCTGTGCGCTGGATCCTCCCCAGGGCTGCTGGAAGGAACCTGCAGATTAACTATGGTGGAGGTTCCATCTTTAAATATTTTAAAACCAGCTGTTCCGCAAAGGAGTCTCCACGCTTAGGTACGGTCTGGTAATTCCGTGCAGATTTTAAAATATGGTTAGACACAGAGAGATGTGAAATAGCTTCCAGGCTGGAGATAATTCTGAAAGACGCCTCAGGTGAATTAGGTCAAGAGCAGACATTCTCACAGCCTCCTCCCCCGCTCCTTCTAATGTGCTCCTTTCCAATTCCACACTTTGCTTTCTTTCTTAAGAAATCATTCGCCTGAAAAGCCAGGAGAAGGGGGAGGGGGGGAAGAGGGGCCAGCCTCACCTCCAATTACAGGAAATGATGATATCCTGGGGAACCCATCCCTTTGGGAAAAAAACAGGAGGGAGACCCATCAATAACCAGCCCTATTCATTCTACGGAATTTACTGGGCCGGACAGTCAAAAATCTGGAAGACGGCAAGAGCTCCGGGACTTGCAAGCTACCCAAATATGTGCCGCCACCATGTCTCAGTTTTCATACTCTGGTCCCTGAGCACTGAATCTGAAATGTGCAAAGCCCACATCCTCAGCAGCCACCGGGATTCCTCTCTGCCTAAACCGGATGTGTGGCCTTATGGGGACCTGGACATTGTGCCTAAAGGATGGCTGGGGACAGCCGCAAGGGAGGGCCCTTCCCCCTTGCCAAATCAGGTCTATGAGCATCTTCAGTGCCAGCTGGGGCTCAAAAATTGTATGTTGTGCTACACGGATGGAAGTTCGAATGACTATCAATTCAGTTCAATTCAGAATAGAGCTGGAAGGGACCCTGGAGGTCTTCCAGTCCAACTAAAAAAGGGGTGTGCATAAGCGCACCAATATGCCTACTATCCCTGTCCTGCTGTCCCCATTTATTCGTATCCTTATCCTGTATTCAAAATCATGTTTATACTTGTATCTGTTATTTTATACGTATTTGACAAACAAACAAACAAACAAACTGTTATGTCCTTATAAGGACATCCGCCTGGGATTGGCTGAAGATCCTTTTGGCGGGAGTTTTGAATCCCTGTCAGTGGGCGGTGCGTCTGCCGGAGCGAATATAAGGAGAGCTCCGGCAGCGCACAGGCAGTTCAGTTCTCGTTAATAAACGTTGTTACTTGAACTCAGCTGGTCACTCTTCTTTCCTGCGCCGATCTAACACTGGCGACGAAGGACTAGAGAAGAATCTCCGCGTGGCACGATCGCCTTAACGAGCTGAAGTCACTCGACGCGGCCTGAGAGATGGCAACGCCGCAAGCGCCGTTCGCCTCGTTGGCTCCTTTCAACCCCAGCCGGGAGAAATGGAGCTCCTATATGATCCGTTTCCGCCAGTTCCTCCGGGGAAACGGCTACAACAACATCGACGACGAGAGGAAGAGGGCTCTCTTCCTTGCTCACTGCGGCACCGACGTACTGGAGCTCGCCGTCAACCTCGTCGCACCCAGAGACATTGAAGTCATGTCCTGGGTGGATCTGCAGACTGCCCTGCAAGACCACTATGCACCAACGGGCACCCCCATCTCTAATCGGTTCACTTTCCGCCAACAGAACCAGAAGGAAGGCGAATCCCTCAAAGACTTTGTGGCGGCATTGCGCCAAATCGCAGCAAACTGCGAATTTGAAAACGTTGACAATGCCTTACGCGACGGGATCGTCTTCGGGATGAGAGATGCCAACCTCCAAAAGAAGTTCCTGAGCAGAAAAAGACTGTCCCTGAAGGACGTTCTTGAGGAGGCTACGGCTGCTGAAACTTCAGAGACCGCCGCCGCTGCCATGCTCCAGTCCCGAGGGATCCATAAGATCCACAAACCGTCATCTGAATCGTCCGATGACTCTGCCACGCCAACCGACTCAGAGGGGGAGTCGACCGTTTTGAAAGTTTCCCGCCCATCTAGGCGGGAAATTCAAAAAGATGGCCGCCGTGCCGCTCAGTGCGGCAGTTGCAAGGGTCACCATCCACGCCAATCCTGCCGCTGGCGTGATGCAACCTGCAGACGCTGCCTCAAGAAGGGGCACATCGCCGAGGCATGCAGAGCCTCTGATCCGGTTCCTGAATCGATCAAGCCCCGCACTCAGGAAAATCGCCGCGATTCCCAGAGGTCATCCAAACGGTCCTCAATTCAGCAAAACCGCGACGACCACAACAGCTCTCATGGCGGCGCTGTGAACCAAACCACAATCGGCCTCACCAGCAACAACAGTGCCACAAAATTCCATGTGACACTGTTGGCAGAAGGCTTGCTGTGCACGATGGAAGTCGATTCCGGCTCCATCTATTCTATCATTGACTGGCACCAGGTTAAGAGGCTGAAGCCGGCACTCACCAAGCGCCAACTTGAACCCCTTCACTCCAAGCTGGTGGATTTCGGCGGAAATCCCATCGGCGTCATCAGAAGAACCAGCCTCCAGATCGCCTTCAAGCAGTTCCAAGGCCAGCTCCCCATCACTGTCGTGGAGCATAGCCGTCCGACCCTGCTGGGCGTGGAGTGGTTCCAGCCGTTGGGGCTTTCTATTGGAGGCATCCACCAGATTAGCTCAGGCGAACTCGACTCACTCATCGGAGAGTTCCAAGAAGTCTTCGATGGTAAGTTAGGGACCTTTACAGGGAAACCCATCTCCTTCAATCTGGACAAGGGGGTTACCCCTATTCGGCTTAAGCCCCGCCGGGTTCCATTTGCCTTGCGGGCTAAAGTAGATGCTCAGCTAGATAAGCTGATCGCCCAAGGCATCCTGGAACCCATCGATCATGCTTCATGGGAGACTCCCATTGTGACCCCCATGAAGCAGGATGGATCTGTGCGCATCTGCGCCGACTACAAAGTGACCATCAACAAGGCTTTACCGCAGAGCGCATACCCTGTGCCGGTAGTGCAACACTTGCTGCACTCACTCGGCAAGGGCCAAATTTTTGCAAAACTGGACCTGGCCCAGGCTTACCAGCAACTGCCAGTTGATCGGGAAACGGCGGAGGCTCAGACAATTGTCACCCATAGAGGCGCGTTTAAGTGCAACCGCCTCCAGTTTGGGGTCAGTGCAGCCCCAGGCATTTTCCAATCCATGATGGAACGCCTTCTCCAAGGCGTTCCAGGGGTGGTGCCTTACTTCGATGATGTACTGATCTCTGGGGACTCGAAGGCTCAACTCCTTGACCGACTGAGACTCGTTCTCCAGCGGTTTAGGGAGAAGGGCCTAAGGGTCCGGAGGGACAAGTGCATCATCGGGGTACAGGAAGTCGAGTTCCTGGGCTATCTCATAGATAGTTCTGGCATCCGCCCCACCAAATCAAAAGTTAAGGCTATCCATGAAGCTCCCAGCCCCAAAAACAAAGCGGAGCTTCAGGCTTTCCTTGGATTGCTTAACTTTTACGCAATTTTCCTCCAGCAGAAAGCCACAGTTGCTGAGCCGCTCCACCGCTTGCTGGCAAAGGCGGCTCCCTGAAGGTGGGGACGCGAGGAAGAGTCTGCATTTAGAGCCGTTAAGGAGCTTCTGACCTCTGACAGCGTGCTCATTCAATACAATGAGACGCTGCCCATCAGACTGACCTGTGACGCTTCCCCCTACGGAGTCGGCGCTGTGCTCAGCCACGAACTGCCTACCGGCTGTGAAGCCCCCATCGCCTATTTCTCAAAAACTATGTCCAGTGCTGAGCACAACTACAGCCAACTGGACAAAGAGGCGTTGGCTATTGTTGCGGGGGTGAAGCGCTTCCACGAATATCTGTATGGACGGCGTTTCACCATTGTCACCAATCACAAGCCGCTTTTGGGCCTCCTCGCAGGCGACAAGCAGACCCCAGCCTTCATGTCCCCACGAATGACGCGTTGGGCCATCTTCCTCGCCGGCTACTCCTACAGCCTCGTCCATCAGCCTGGTAAAGCCATCGCGAACGCCGACGCGCTAAGCAGATGCCCATCCGCCGACGCCGTGGAAGATCCAGCCCCCACGCTCGAGCTGCTGCACATTGACAACGACAGCAACTGTCCAGTAACATCTGCCGACGTAGCGATGCACACGCGGGCTGACCCCATTCTTCGCCAAGTCCACTCCTGGGTCTTAAGAGGCTGGCCTGCCCGAATTGACAGCGACGACTTCAGCCCTTTCAGCCGCAAGCAAGGGGAGCTGTCCACCATGCGCGGCTGTTTACTATGGGGAGATCGGGTGCTGATTCCCAGCGCGCTTCAACGACGGACTCTTGCAGCTCTGCATAAAGGACACCCGGGCATTGTCCGGATGAAAGCCCTGGCACGGAGCTACGTCTGGTGGCCGACACTGGACAAAGACATTGAACAATGGGTCGCCAGGTGTAGCCCGTGCCAAGAAGTCAGACCTGCCCCGCCTCAGTCTGACCCGACGCCCTGGGAAACCCCCAGCTCCCCCTGGTCGCGCATTCACATAGACTTTGCTGGCCCCATTCACGGGCACCATCTCCTCATCGTGGTTGATGCCTACTCAAAATGGCTGGAAGTCGTCCCCATGGCATCAACCACGACAGAAGCCACGATCCAGGCACTTCGGCGCCTTTTCGCAACCCATGGACTTCCAGACGTTTTGGTCTCCGACAACGGACCTCAACTTACGTCCGTGCCCATGGAGACTTTCCTCGCAGGGTTGGGCATCCGCCATGCCCTCTCTGCCCCTTACAGACCGGCTGGAAATGGACAGGCTGAGAGGATGGTGAGGCTCACCAAGGAGTCGCTCGCCAAGATGGGACCGGGGGATTGGCAAGAGCGCATTGACACATTTCTGCTCACCCAGCACATCACACCTCACTCTGCCACCCGGAAATGCCCTGCCGAATTGTTAATGGGCAGGCGACTCCGGTCACCCCTGGACAGACTGCACCCGCAATACACTTCGGAGGTTCCCGCATCAGCCAGCCGTCAACTTCGCCAGTTTTCCGTCGGCGATGCCGTGTTCGCTCTCAATTTCCACAGCTCGCCTAAATGGCTTAAAGCTACAGTACACAGCACAACCGGTCCCAAATCCTACCGCGTTGAGCTGGAAGATGGACAGATAGTGAGACGTCATCTCGCCCAGCTCCGCAAAAGGTGGAGGGAAGTAAGTGAAAACCACCCCGACGAGGTAGGCCTAAACCACCCTGACGAGGTAGGCCTAAACCACCCCGACGAGGTAGGCCTAAATCACCCCTACGAGGCAGGCCTAAACCACCCCAACGGGGCAGGCCAAAACCACCCTGGCGAGGTAGGACTACCCCACCCAGACGAGGGAGGCCGGCAACATGCGGGAAGAACAAGCACCCCTGCACCGAGTTTAACGCCAAACCCGGCCAGCCGACACCCGGAGACCCAAGACCTTCCGGAAGGCAACAAAGGCCAAGTAGACCGGGGACAACCCAGCAGGGGAAGCCAACATCAACCCTGCGAAGTAGGCAACCGGCAGCTCAGAGACGGGGACCTCCAGCCAACACCACAGGAGGCCCTACAACAACCAGCCGACCACGCAGAAGACCAACCCTGCGAGGAGGGCCACCACCACCCCGGCAGGGTAGGCCAACACCAACCCAACATGGCCAAGCATCCCAGCGCACAGAAGAAGTCGCAACCACCACCCCCAGGCCAACCACGCAAAGAGGGCCTACACCACCCCTGCAAGGTAGGCCTACACCACCCCGACAGAGCCGACCCGTCACCATTGTCGTCCGCCTGCCACCCCGGGAGTAAGCCGGACTCAACCAGGGAACCCGGGGGCTTAACCCAACCACCACCACCGAACTCGCACCCTGACCCAGACCGGCGTGACCCTATCCCAGAAGGGACCCGAGAGAGACCCAGGGACCTACCGAGGCTCAGGAGTTCCGGACCGGTCGAAAGCAGGGATCCACACCGGCGGCTCCATGACCCGTGCAGGAACGAGGCAGACCAGCATCCACCGCAGGCGGAGATCCGCGACCCGGCCGGAGGTTCGGAAGCAGAGCCCGCGTCCTCTACGGCCAGATCCAGCCCGGCACCGGAGCGGAAGCCCCGAGCAGAGCAGACACCCTCCGTCCAAGAGAGTGCCCATCCGAACTGTGAACTGTGCAGGTCTGCGCGGGCACGTAGACGTCCTGTTTATCTTAGTGATTATTTCCCTGATAGACTGACTAAGAACTAGGGGGGAGGAGTGTTATGTCCTTATAAGGACATCCGCCTGGGATTGGCTGAAGATCCTTTCGGCGGGAGTTTTGAATCCCTGTCAGTGGGCGGTGCGTCTGCCGGAGCGAATATACGGAGAGCTCCGGCAGCGCACAGGCAGTTCAGTTCTCGTTAATAAACGTTGTTACTTGAACTCAGCTGGTCACTCTTCTTTCCTGCGCCGATCTAACACAAACAAACAACCCCCTGCTCAAGCAGGAGACCCTATACCAGTGATGGCTAATCTTTTTGCCATTGCGTGCCAAAAGCGGGGGTAGTGCAGGGAGGATTGCATATGCGTGTGCCCATAATTCAATGCACCCCGTCCCCCCACGCATGCACGCGTGACCCTCCCGCTCTCCCCCATTTTTGGCACGCGATGGCACAGTGGGCCTGGTAGGCCCATTTTTTTGCCCTCCCCAGGTTCCAGAGCCTTTCTAGGAACCTGGGGAAGGCGAAAACAGCCTTCCTGCCCCCCTGCCGGAGGCCTGTTTCCCGACTTCCAGTGGGCCCGGAAGGCCCAAAAATCAGCTGGCCAGCACACACATGCGTGCTGGACTGAGGTAGGGCAACGCTTACGTGCCCACAGATGTGGCCCCGTGTGCCACCTGTGGCACCCGTGCCATAGGTTTGCCGTAACGGCCCTATACCATTTCAGACAAGCGGTGGACCAGTCTTTTCTTAAAACCCTCCACCCACAACTTCTGGGTGGAAGTTGTTCCACTGGTTAATTCTTTCATTAAATAAGTCATTATTAATTGAATGAAATAAGTAACTTTTGACTGGATTTGCATATGGCGCTCAGAAAAACAGTCACAACAAATTTGAAGAGGGGGCTGATACCTTTTGGCCCCCTCTCGCATGCAAATGCTTCTGTGCTGAAGCATGTTCTGCATTCCCAAAACTGCATCTCCGCAACGACACCAGTCTTGACTGCTCTTCTTTAAATGCAGGCCTTCTAGGGTTTCCCCCTCCCCTCTCCCTTCCCCTCCTCCTCTCTGAAAGGACTTTGGGGCATCCAATTGATCCACGAAGCCCCTCAAGCTTTAGCAAAGAGTAGCAAGCAGCTTTCCCATTACCTCTTCTCCGTGAACTCTAAGCCAACCTGATTAGCATTCATACCTAGACGCAATTATTTACAACAGAGATTCCGCATGCAAAGTTTCAGGGGTCTAACAAGGCGGTTATCACAGTGATTTAAAACCTAGGAAGCATGATTATAAAGGAGAATTATTCCGAGTACGCGGCAAAAGGTTGCAATGAAACAAGGGAAGCTGTTTGGGATGGGGGGGCGGTGAGGGATGGGAAGGAGCCGAAGATGTCTGTGATTGTCTGTTTTACCGATCTGCACATGTGTTAAATTGATGTATGAACCTGCAGGCAGACATGCAGGTACTCAAGGAAAAAACAGGTTCTGCAAGCGGAACACATTCAATAAGCAGCTTTTAAGGGAATTTGGGAGCGATGGAATCTCTCCGTAGGTTTTAACAACTTCAGAAAATCATTCCTGCCTTTCAGACTTGATGTGGAGGAATGAGGAACACTAGATCACGGGATGATAACCGGTGTGAGATTGCAACGGCTCTGTCGAAAAATGGCAATAATCTGGAAGCTGCCAGCTTGCTGGGGGACGATAAACGAGCGCTTCTCTTACTGCCAACTTTGCACGATGGGGAAAGAGAGACTTAATTTCAAACAGCAGCTAAACCACATATATACACCGTTCAAAAGAGATTGTAAAAAAAGCTACGAAGGAAACAAAGAGAGCAGACCTATACCCAGATAAACAGGGATTAACACCAGACAAACAATCAAGCAGAAAACAATAGCCTGATCAAGGAAGCACCCAGGAGAAAGCTACACTCTCACAAGCTAGTGTACATAAGCAGGGAGCAAACCCCACACTCACTAAGCATGTTACCTATGTATGCAAGTCAACAATCTGGTTCGGAGAGCACCGAGGACTCCCTGTTTGAGCCTTGAACTACAGCAATTCTTTACAATGATCTCAAGTCATCATTTGTGGTGCCATGTTATTTTTCTCCATTGTTTTGGTCGGCTGATTAATAGTCCTCCATCAGGTGGACTATTGTGATGATAGCTTGCTTGGATGAAAATGATTGCCCCCTGGATCATTTTGGATAATGAGACGATATTTTGGGGACAACGTTTTCATATGTCAGGCCTGGCACAACTGACTTTTCTCTAATTTTTCTCTAATTCACAACTGGCTTTTCTCTAATTTTTCTGGATTCATTATAGGTAATCCTCAACTTAAACCACAAAATTTACATTGCTAAGCAAGACATTTGTTGAGTTTTGCCCCTTTTTATGACTTTCTTTTTTTGCCACAAATGTTAACTGGAGCACTGCAGCTGTTAAATTAGTAACGTAGTCATTAAGTGAATCTGGCTTGCCCATTTTAACTTTGCTTGTCAAAAGTTCGCAAAAGGGGATTACATCGGGGTGAAATCCAGCAGGTTCTGACAGGTTCTGGAGAACCGGTAGTGAAAATTTTGAGTGGTTCGGAGAACTGGCAAATACCACCTCTGGCTGGCCCCAGAGTGCGGTGGGAATGGAGATTTTGCAATATCCTTTCCCCAGGAGAGGGGAGAGAATGGAGATTTTGCAATATCCTTCCACTACTGCGCCCACCAAGCCACATCCACCAAACCACGCCATGCCCACCAAGCCATGCCCACAGAACCAGTAGTTAAAAAATTTGGATTTCGCCACTGGATCACATGACCCCCCGGGATACTAAATGTGAGTCAATTGTCAAGCATCCAAATGCAAATCAAGTGACCATGGGAATGCTGCAATGGTGACAAGTATGAAAAATAGTCGTAAGTCCCTTTTTTCAGTGCCATTGTCACTTCGAACGGTCACTGTTGTAAGTCAAGGACCCCCTGTAGCTCATTTCAGGAAGAAATCTGGCCAGGACGTGGTGCTAGATCCAAGCATGAAAGGTTCCCCTTTGAATGTTCAAATTTCATTTTCTTTCAGCGTGTCTAATTATCTACATAACCCGAACATAATTAGTCATGTTTTAAATATTTTATGCCCCTCGATCTCCAGATGGGAGCGTTGATTGACCTTTCCTTTCCCTTCCCCGCTTGCCGTGTCCCCACCTGCTTCCTGCTCCTGCTTTCATTACGGGGTCTGTTTTAAACGGCAGCCTCTCCTGGGAGAGGGACATTTAGAAAACGCTCCGGCGGTCTTCCCAAATGTTTGCCCCTTCGCTCACCAGGCTCGGCTGGCTGGTGGGGAATTAGGAAAGAGGAATTAGGAAAGGGGAAGGCAGCCTCCTTGCAGGTTTCAGAAAGCAGAAAGAAGAAAAGCTTGATTTCCTCTGGAGAAGAGCATTTTCTTTATTCCTTAGCATTGTATGTTTTTCTTTGAGAGTTGCCATATGAACGTTAAGCAGTCGCATTCATGACAAACCATTTTTTAAAATTTTGATTTATATGCCGCCCTTCTCCGGAGACTCAGGGCAGCTTACAATGCGTTAAGCAATAGCCTTCATACTTTTGTATATTTTTACAAAGTCAGCTTATTGCCCCCACAAACTGGGTCCTCATTTTACCTACCTTAGAAAGGATGGAAGGCTGAGTCAACCTTGAGCCTGGGGAGATTCGAACTTACTAATTGCAGACAGCTGGAGTTAAATTACAATGCATTAGTCTGCTGAGCTATCCAGGGTCCTATATACCAACAGGAAATATAAATTATATACATACACACATACATACATAAATACACATATTTTTCTTTAACATAGGTATTTAATAGATAGTGTATTGTCTGGGTGATTTTACATATATATAATAATAGTAATAATATTCTTTACTTGTATATAATAATATTCTTCCAACTTCTAATTTCTATTTTTATTATCTAACCATTGGTAAAAAGAAATCCCAAGTTAAAAAAATATTCCGTGTCTTTTTTATTTTTTATCTTTAATATTAACCTATCCATTTCTGCGCAATCTAATATTTTTTTAATTATATTTTCATCTGAAGGCGTTTTCCTCATTTTTCCAATGTTGTGCAAATACAATTCTCGCTGCTGTCCAAACATGCCGTATTAAATATACATTCCCTTTATTATATTTAGATTGGATTAAAGATGTTTAAAAACATGTCCACCAAATGTTGGAAATGTAATCAGATACTGGGTTCATATTACCATATGTGGTGGACTTGCACAAAAGTAAAAAAAAAATTGAATGAAAATATATACATGGTTAGAGAAAATGATAAAGCATCATATAAACTTAAAGCCAGAAATATTTTTGTTAGGTATTTTGAGAGAAAAATGTATTTTGTTCTTTATACAAGTGTCTTTCTGTCCTTCCAACAGATATGAATATATACCTCCTCCCAACAATGCACCCAGGGGCCTCGGGGTGGGTGTCAGAGGGGGCCATTATATTGATTTTTGTTGTCTCCAAGTCCCCACAATCCCCAACCCCCCTAGCATTATCTTCCTGGTCTTTCTCAGGCTGTATTTTTCCTTGAGAATGCTTAATACCTGAGCGGAGCGAATTCTACCTCAAATTAAATACAATCTCTTTAAGCTGTGGGAATAGAGCCCACAGTTCCCAAGAGCCTTGATGGTGCAGCAGACTAAAGTGCTGTTAATTAGCACCAGCTGCCTGCAATTACTGCATGTTTGAATCTCACCAGGCTCAAGGTTGACTCAGCCTTCCATCCTTTTGAGGTAGGTAAAATGAGGACCTGGATTGTGGAGGCAATAAGCTGACTTTGTATAAAAAAGAACACTACTTAGAGCCCCCTGAAAGCCCTAGTAAGCAGGTATATACAAAAGTATGAAGGCTATTGCTTAACACATTGTAAGCTGCCCTGAGTCTCCGGAGAAGGGCAGCATATAAATTGAACAAACAAACAAACAAACAAATAAATAGCTAGCAAGAACCCAGCTGAGAAGAGGTGAGGTGAGTCACAAGAAGCACCACCAACTCATTAGAAGCCTGGAGAATTCTGAGTTTGCCCAGGGAGAGGATGTTGTTGGGATGGATCTTTGGGAGAAATGATATCTTATATCAAAAATCCTGGAACACCGGGGAACTACCAGAGGACTGGAAAATAGCTGATGTGTTTCCCATCTTCTAAAAAAGAAAAAAAAAACAGACCCAGGAAATTAAAGCTGAATCAGTCTAACATCAATACCTGGGAAGATACTGGAAAAGATAATAAAAAAAAACTAGGTCTGCCAACACCTAGAAACGAGTAAAGTAATAACTAGCAGTCAGCATGGGTTTGTTAAAAGCAGATCATGTCAAACCAATCTTATTTCATTCTTCAACATAGTGACAAAATTAGTAGACCAGTGAAATACTGTGGACATAATATATGTAGACTACAGAAAGGCATTCGACAAAGTAGACCACAACCTATTTCTTCGTAAGCTAGAAAAAAGTGGGATAGATAGCTTCATCACCAGATGGATTTGCAACTGGCTGGCAAACTGTAATCAAGGAGTAATCCTTAATGGGTCTAAGTCTACAAGGAGGGAAGTAAGCAGTGGGGTGCCACAAGGTTCCATCTTAAGCCCAGTACTCTTCAATATCTTCATAAACGACTTAGATGAGGGAATAGAAGGGAAACTCACCAAATTTGCAGATGATACTAAACTGGCAGAAATAGTCAACACCCTAGAAGATAGACTCAAGATCCAGATGGATCTTGGCAGACTTGAACCCTGGGCCCTATCTAACAAAATGAAATTCAATGTAGAGAAAAGTAAAGTCTTACACTTAGGTGAGAAAAACCAAAAGCACACATATAAACTGGGGGAAACCAGCAGTGGTGGGTTGCCCCCAGTTCGCACCGGTTCTGTGTGAAACAAGTTCCAATGGTTAGCATCTTGAGAGTTAAATGCTACAAGCCCATAAAAATTAAGAAACTGTCTCTTCTCAAAGAGCTCCAAGAATGGATGAAAGGTGATAGGAATGCTGCAATGCATTGATCAAAGAATAAGAAAACCTCCTCCAAAAAATAAGTACATTATGTCTAATGTACTTATGTACTAAAGTTCACAGGACATCAAGACATATTAGACTAAGAGATAACACGATTCACACTGGTGTGTCTGCACACTTGCTTCGCTCACACGTGGCCCCGTTGCGAACCAGTAGTAAAGGTAAGTAGAACCCACCTCTGGAAACAAGGCTTAATATCAGTCATTGTGAGAGGAGTCTTGGAGTCTTAGTGGATAACCAACGAAATATGAACAAGCAGTGTGCGGAGACAGCCAAAAAAGCCAATGCAATCCTAAATTGCATTAACAGAGGGATACAATCAAGATCAAGGGAGGTACTAATACCACTCTATAAAGCCTTAGTAAGACCACACCTAGAGTCCTGCATCCAGTTTCGGTCATCACACTATAAAAAAGACATTGAGACTCTAGAACAGTGTTTCTCAACCTTGGCCGCTGGACGATGTGTGGACTTCAACTCCCAGAATTCCCCAGCCAGCTGGCTGGGGAATTCTGGGAGTTGAAGTCCACACATCGTCCAGCGGCCAAGGTTGAGAAACACTGCTCTAGAAAGAGTGCAGAGAAGAGCAACCAGGATGATGAGGGGACTGGAGGCTAAAACATACAATGAACGGTTGCAGGAATTGGGCATGGCTGGTCTAGTGAAGAGAAGGACCAGGGAAGACATGATAGCAGTCTTCCAATATTTGAGGGGATGCCACAGAGAGGAGGAGGGGGTCAAGCTATCTTCCAAAGCACCTGAAGGCCAGAGAAGGAATAATGGATGGAAACTGACCAAGGAGAGATTCAACCTAGAAATAGGAAGGAATTTTCTGACAGTAACAATCAACCAATGAAACAGAAGTTGCCTTTGGAAGTTGTGGGAGCTTCATCCCTGGAGGCTTTCAAGAAAAGATTGGACTGCCATTTGTCAGAAATGGTGGAGGGTCTCCTGCTGGAAGAACCATTGCAGGATTTGGGTAGGGTCCGTCTAGAGACAAGAAGGATTAGGGGGTGACATGATAGCCGTCCTCCAGTATTTGAGAGGCTGCCACATAGAAGAGGGGGATCAGATTATTCTCCAAAGCACCAGAGGGCAGAAGAAGAAGC
Source organism: Coluber constrictor foxii (assembly GCA_038048745.1). Taxonomy (NCBI): domain Eukaryota; kingdom Metazoa; phylum Chordata; class Lepidosauria; order Squamata; family Colubridae; genus Coluber; species Coluber constrictor. The sequence continues at coordinate 25,278,167 of CM075968.1, forward strand.
CATGTGTTCTGAGCCAGCCTTTGCAAGCAAAGTCTTTTAGTCACATGGATAAACAAAAAAAATCAAACATAAATAATCCCAACCAACCTGGGTTTAGCCAAGAAATCCAAACTGCTTGCTGTATACTAGAAACAACCAGCCACTCCCAAACCGCTCCTATGTATTTCCCAGCCAGGGACGGGCTGGCTTTGATCTATGTCTGCCTCTCCCTGAGAGCCGGCTTATTGCTTTCCTTTGCTCTCCTCTCCTTTCCTCTCTACGCATTCGTGCATCTGGGATGGGACCCATCTGTTCCTCCCCCTCACTCAACTCAGGCCCCGAAGACAGCCGCCTCTCCACCTGGGGGAGGATGGAAGGGCCCAGCTTTGCCTCTGTCTCTGATGCTGTTTTCTTATCAGAGCCGTGCAAAGACTCCGAAGCCATCCCAGGCCTTCCCTCCACCTCCTCCTCGTCTGACTCTGCAACCAACAGGCCACAACCCAATGGATGAAAACCAGGGGTGAAATCCAGCAGGTTCTGACAGGTTCTGGAGAACCGGTAGCGGAAATTTTGAGTAGTTTGGAGAACCAGCAAATACCACCTCTGGCTGGCCTCAGAGTGGGGAGGGAATGAAGATTTTGCAATATCCTTTCCCCAGGAGTGGAGTGGGAATGGAGATTTTGCAATATCCTTCCCCCAGGAATGGGAAGGGATGGGTATTTTGCAGTATCCTTCCCCTGGAATGAGGTGGGAATGGAGATTTTGCAGTATGTTTCCCCTGCCATGCCCACCAAGCCACATCCACAGAACCGGTAGTAAAAAAATTTGGATTTCACCACTGATGGAAACTAATCAAGGAGAGAAGCAACCTGGCATTAAGGAGAAACTTCCTAACAGTGAGGACAGTGAGGACAGTGAGGACAGTGAGGACAGTGGAACTGTCAGAAGATATGGATGCTCCACAGGGGTGGGGTCTACTTTCCTTTACTACCGGTTCGCAACGGGATTGCAAGTGCAGATTGCCAATGACGACATCCAGGGTAGTGAGTGGAGTCTCCCGCTGGTTTTACTACTGGTTCTTGCGAAACGGTCTGAACTGGGGGCAACCCACCACTGGTGCTCCATCAGTGGAGGTTTTTAAGAGGAGACTGGACAGTCACCTGTCTGAAATGGTATATAATCTCCTGCTCAAGCAGGGGTTGGTTGGATTAGAAGACCTCCAAGGCAGGGGGGAAATCCAGCAGGTTCTGACAGGTTCTGGAGAACCGGCAAATACCACCTCTGGCTGCCCTCAGCGTGGGGTGGGAATGGAGATTTTGCAATATCCTTCCCCTGCCACGCCCACCAATTCACGCCCACAGAACTGGTAGGCAAAAATTTTGGATTTCACCCCTGTTTCAAGGTCTCTTCCAGCTCTATTCTGATTGATCTTGCAAGATGGCCGTGTCACCCCAGCGCTCACACGCGTGCATGTGATGCTTTCATAATGGCAGCATCAATAGGAACCACTCTTCATTGGTCTGCATTTTAACCTTTGGCAGAGAGCCCCGCGTTTCGTGAAGTGGGACATATAGGTTAAAACGCTGCTGTTGATATTCTCGAAGCTCTTTTCCCGATTGTGAACGGTACAATTCACGTGTCTGAGGCGGCCGGAGCAAGGCTTAATTGTGGCAGGAGGGCACTTATGCCCCACGGCTGGCTTCAGTGTACACCAATAAAACAACGGAGCTGTACATTTTATGAGTGACTGGCACTGTGGAAGCCGACATAAAAATGATAGACGATGCCCTGAAAACACTAGCTGTGGGGATGCAGACTGATTATATCAGAGAGGAAGGCAGGGGGCCATTCAGCTGGGAAAGAGAAGAAATTCATTAGTGGCATAAGAAACGGAGCAGAAAATAGCGCTGCGCACCAATTTTGGGGGCCAGGCTGCCAGGAGGCTGCTAGGCAGAAAAATGGCCATGCAGGATTCTTATCAGAATATAGCATACAATAGCTTGACATTATAAGACATCCCTCCTTCATTCTGAGTATCGTGTTCAGTTTGGGCACCCCATTTAAAGGGAGGGCACAGGGAGTGGTGACAAGAGGTGGAGCTCTCTCCTCACAATCAGGAGGCTGTGAGTTCGATCCTAGGTAGAGGCAGATATTTCTCTCCATGGGCACAATGAGAATATATCTGCTGAACAAAACTCTGCATTGGCAACAGGAAAGGCATCCGGCCATCAAACGCTCTGCTAGCTCCATTCAGTTGCCCAGACTCCAGCCCACAGGGGATTATGGGATCGTTAAAAGATGATTTAAAGAGATGGCACAGTGGCAGAAGCAGCTTAAAGATGTTGGGTTTGTCAGCCATAGACAGTTGGCACTCCGGCGGTTTGAACCCATGGCAACTGCGTGGCAGGGTGAGCTCCCATTCTTTGCACCCAGCTCCTGCTCACCTAGCAATTTGAAAGCATGTAAAAATGCAAGTAGATAAATAGATTTCCTACCACTCTGGTGGGAAAAATGAACAGCATTCCATGTGGAAGTGGAAGCCTGCTGAACCTGCCCAATTGGGGTCGAGGTGAGGTTGGATGACCTGACATCCCCCGAACGCTGCTAGCCAGCTGGTGCAAAGCTGGTTTGCCCCATTGTGGATAGCATGCATGTGTGAACAAAATGAACAAGCAATCTTAGATTGCAAGAACTACTTTAGGATAAAAAGCACTTCCTCAGCTATATACACCATATGCTAACCCTGCGCCCCAAAAAACGACCTTCACTTTTTTAAAAATTTGATTTATATGCCGCCCTTCTCCGGAGACTCAGGGCGGCTTACAATGCATTAAGCAATAGCCTTCATACTTTTGTATATTTTATACAAAGTCAGCTTATTGCCCCCATAAACTGGATCCTCAATTTACCTACCTTAGAGAGGATGGAAGGCTGAGTCAACCTTGAGCCTCGAACTTGCAATAATTGCAGACAGCTGAATGTTAATAACAGGCTATTTAGCCTGTTGAGCTACCTGAGGCTCTTTAAGAGGGATTTTGAAAAGCCGGAAGAGAGGTTGAGAAGGGCAATTGAGATGATGATGGTTTAGAAATCCAAGGAGAGACTGAAGAAGATCTGTCCCATGGGGGAACCGCGGCTTCTCTGGCTTCATTCTCCAGAGGGCAGGAGAAGAAGAATAGAATAGAGCTGGAAGGGGCCTTGGAGGTCTTCTAGTCTAGCCCCCTGCTCAAGCGGGAGATCCTATACCATTTCAGACAAGTGTATATCCAGCCTCTTCTTAAAACCCTCCAGTGATGGAGCTCCCACAATTTCTGAAGGCAACTTCTGTTCCACTGGTTAATTGTCCTCAGTGTTAGGAATTTTTTCCTTCATTCCAGGTTGCTTCTCTCCTTGATTACTTCCCATCCGTTGCTTCTTGCAAAGCTGGCTGGGGATTTCTGGGAGTTGAAGTCCACATGTCTTAAAGTTGTCAAAGTTGAGCCACACAATATACCTGAGAGTGTGCCAGCTTTTTTTTTTTTTTTTTTGAAAAGAGAGGATTTTTGCCCTTGACTCATTTTTTTTTTGCTCTCTATCAGGGTGGGTGGTGGGGAGGCCCAGGTGACTGTTTGAGTTTGCTGTTTGCTTCCTTCAGAATCCAGGAAAGGATGACCCAGACTCCATTAAAGAATAAAGTATGGTACTTTTACTAGATATGAAGTGAACGCAACCAAAGGAAGGCAGAATCTAAGGCAAAACGCGTGAAAGTTACAGATAGAAAGCATCCCCTCCCACTGTCCACCCTAAATCATCCAATCCAAAGGTCTCCCAGAGGTCAGGTGGGAGCACATGTCTGGCAGTGTCATCAATCAGGAATGCGGTGGCCGTTGACCCGATAGCAGCTTCAAAGATGCAGCAATAAGTCTTAAGTATCACTTTCGATTCTCTCCTCCAGCATGCTTATACTCAAAACTAGCTCCTCCCTCCCCCGTTACCATGGCAGCCAAAGCAGCAAAAGAAGGCACCTGTGTTTGCTGAGAATTGGGGGGTTTGCAGGTCAGGATGGGATCCACATTGCTTGGTTTCGATGTGGGTTCTAATGATGGAAATAATATTGGAGGGAGGGAGGGAGGGAGGGAGGGAGGAAGGAAGGAAGGAAGGAAGGAAGGAAGATAGGAAGGAAGGAAGGAAGGAAGGAGGTTTCCCCGTGGAATCTGTTTTGGGGAGATTTTCAGTAGTTGATTTCGGAAGATCCTAATCATGACTTATCCTAAACTATGAAAAAAAGCCAACCCATGAATTAATCGAGCCCCTTCAACCTATTCAAGTCAGGCTATTTCCTAAAGCACCCGAAGGTCAGACAAGGAATAATGGATGGAAGCTGAACAAGGAGAGATTCAACCTGGAAATAAGGAGGAATTTCCTGACAGTGAGAACAATCAACCAATGGAACAGAAGTTGTGGGAGCTTCATCACTGGAGGCTTTCAAGAAGAGACTGGACTGCCATCGGTCAGAAATGGTGGAGGGTCTCCTGCTTGGGTGGGGGGTTGGACTAGATGACCTACAAAATCCCTTCCAGCTCTTGTTAATCTGCTAAAACAACCTGGGGCTATCTGAAAGATTTAAAGTCTATCTCTACCCATGATGCTAGAACGAGACAGTTGCTGTAACTCAGAGTCTCTAGAGAGCCCCAGTATTTTATTTTATTTTATTTTATTTTATTTTATTTTATTTTATTATTTTATTTTATTTTATTTTATTTTATTTTATTTTATTTTATTTTATTTTATTTTATTTTATTTTATTTTATTTTATTTTATTTTATTATTTTATTTTATTTTATTTTATTTTATTTTATTTTATTTTATTTTATTTTATTTTATTTTATTTTATTATTTTATTTTATTTTATTTTATCTTATTTTTTTAGTTTAGTTTAGTTTACTTTACTTTAGTCTATTGTTTAATTTTATCTTATTACTGATTTTATTTTACAGTATTCCATTCCATTCCATTCCATTCCAATCAAATTTCTGTACCATTCCTCACCTTGTGTAACTTTGGGTGTTTTGGGGAGAGCCGGCCAGACAGTGACAGGAAAAGAGTGAGGATCAGCGTAGCTACTGACGGGCCCTTTCTCGCGCTCCAGCTCCCTCTTCCTCCCCTCTGCGAAACCTCCCTTTTTCCTCCAGATGGCTGAGCAGCCTGATGAATGGGAGGGCCGAGGCTACCACCGGCTCCTCTCAGCCTCAAGGACATTTCCGCCATAAAGCAGGTTGCTGGCTGCAAGATGACAAGGTGGGCCTGGCACTGCAGAGCCTGCGGGGCTGATTTACTGGTGCTTTCTCTTTCTCCGAGAAGAATACAGCAGGGCCTGACCTGCCAATTCTCTCTGCACACAAACTATGGCCAGACCCACTCAAAACGCGGCTTGGCCCATGTTGACCTGCCAGGCAGCAGAAAAGGCCAAGGAAATCATTCAAATAAAGTCATCTTCCCCAAGAGGGCAGCAATATCAATGGAGATGGGTGTCAAAAAAGTCAAGATGGCAGCCGCAGTCATGTGATTGAAGACGTGACTCTGCCTGTCCGTCCGTCTGTCTGTCTCTCTCTCATCTATATCTATCAGAGATGATAAAGCTCTCTCATCTATCATCCATCCGTCTCTATGTCTCTATGTCTCTCTCTCTCTCTCTCTCTCTCTCTCTCACTATCAAGAAGTCTTCCAACAGAATTGGAAGGGATCTTGTAAGTCATCTAGTCCCTAATCCACCCAAGCAGAAGACCCTACACTATTTCTAATAGATGGCAATTCAGTCTTTTCTTGAAAGCCAGCCAGCCAGCCTGCCTGCCTGCCAGATATCCATCCATCCATCCATCCATCCATCCATCCATCCATCCATCCTGTTGTGGCTCTGTTACCTGAGCCGGTGTTATCGGCAGGAGAGGCCTCCGACAGTGAAGGAGAGGAGTTGGCAAGCCCTCTCTCTCCAGGACCCTCCTCTCTGGCAATGCCTCCGGAGGACACCGAAGGCCAAGAGATAGGCCCGGGGCCAAGCACGTCCACACAGCCACAGGTGGACAGTAATGGGGAAGATGAGTTTTGGCTGGACCCTCGACAGCATCGCAGGGATAAGCGTGCACAGTAGAGGAAGAGGCTTGCCAGGGATTAGGCTGAGTCACTGGACCACACCCAACAGGGTATAAAAGTGGGTGTGATGGCCGGTTCAGTTTGTGACGAGCAAAAACTGAAAGTAACTCATGGTCTATGTGTTGCTGGAACTTTGCCTGCCTTATCGGACTGCATTTGGACTTATCTCTTTGTTTTTGTGTGAGTAAGATTATTGGCAGCCAGCCACTGGGTTGCTGCCAACTTTGTCATCAAAGACTCTTTCGTGTGTTGGCTTATTAACTCTTGGCCTTCTGTGGGGGTGCGTGTGTGAGACGGGGACAGAACACATCCATCCATCCATCCATCCATCCATCCATCCATCCATCTATCTATCTATCTATCTATCTATCTATCTATCTATCTATCTATCTATCTATCTATCTATCTATCTATCATCTATCTATCTTTGTAACCACCCATCTCCCTCATGCATAGCTACCATGTTGACTCTTTTGACCACTCACTATCAGCCCTGTGAGAAGGCCAAGATAAAACCCAGGACCTACTTTGTGGCTATGTTCCAGAGCGAGAGGTACTGATTCTTGGTGGGGAGGGACCAGGCAGAGGACCAGGAGACATGGACCAGGACATTGAGCTACTGGGCAAAGGTAGAAAGATCCAGAAAGAAAGCGGCTTGAGGAAACTCACTGGCCCAGAAGAGGTTTTAAGCAACATTTCAGCAATAAAAAGGAGGCTTCTTGCAATTCATGGTATTCAAGAACAGCAAGGGGCATGAAGGGTGCAGAGAAAGTGAGAAAGCTATTTTGAAACTCAGTAGATAAACTCTGCTTTGGGACTTTCAGGGAAGAAACGGTGGGCTGAAGACAGCTCTGTGGAAAGTGGAGCCGATGACTCTGGCAGAACGAAGAGGCAATTCGTAGACTGACTCTCCGATAATTCCTCTCCAGACAAAGAGAAGACTTGAGATCGCCCACAAGTATTCCAGATTGCTGCTGCTTGCAAAGATACTGCGAAATAGTGATGTCCGGTGGATTTAGAGTTCTAAGAGCCGAGGGAATAGCCATTCGGCTCAAATCACAATTGGTGCCTGTGAAAGGACACTAAATTTGCACACAGGTGGTCCCTGACTTACAACAGGTGGTCCCTGACTTACAACAGTTCATTTAGTGACTGTTCAACAGCACTGAAAAAGTGACTTATGACCATTTCCCACACTTATAACTGTGGCAGCATCCCCATAGTCATGTGATCAGAATTCAGATTCTTGGCAACTAACTCATATTTATGAGCTGTGGTGGCGCAGTGGTAAGAATGCAGTACTGCAGGCTACTTCTGCTGACTGCCTGCAATTTGGCAGTTCGAATCTCACCAGGATCAAGGTTGACTCAGCCTTCCATCCTTCCAAGGTTAGGGTTAGGGTTAGGGTTAGGGTTAGAGTTAGATTATTGGGGACAATAGGCTGACTCTATAAACCACTTATAGAGCAGTTTATAAGTCTAAATGCTATTGCTATTGCTATTGTTCCTTCCTTCCTTCCTTCCTTCCTCCCTCCCTCCCTCCCTCCCTCCCTTTTATGGTGTGCACTGGTTAGAATGCAGTATTGCAGGCTAATTCTGCTGACTGCCAGCAGTTCGATCCTCACTATCTCAAGGTTGACTCAGCCTTCCATCCATTTTTTAAAAAATTGATTTATATGCCGCCCTTCTCCAAAGACTCAGGGCGGCTTACAATGTGTGAAGCAATAGCCTTCATACTTTTGTATATTTATACAAAGTCCGCTTATTGCCCCCACAAACTGGGTCCTCAATTTACCTACCTTAGAAAGGATGGGAGGCTGAGTCAACCTTGAGCCTGGTGAGATTCCAACTTTCAATAATTGCAGACAGCTGGTGTTTAATTACAATACTTAGTCTGCAGAGCTATCCAGGTTCCATCAGTAAAATATACTATTTAGTATACTGTCGATTGTTGTAAGCCGCCCAGAGTCCTCGAAGAGTGGGCAGCATAGAAATATGATTAATAATAATAATAAGAAATGAGGACCCAGATGGTTGGGCACAATAGGCTGACTCTGTAAACCACTTAAAGAGGGCTGTAAAGCACTGTGAAGCAGTATATAAGTCTAAGTGTCCCGGGGGGGGGAGTTTGTCACGTGATCCCCCTTTGCAACCTTCTGACAGGCAAAGTCAATGGGGAAGCCACATTCACTTAACAACCATGTTACTGACTTAACAACTACAACGATTCACTTAACAACTGTAGCACAAAAAGTCATAAAATGAGGCAAAATTCACGTAAGAAATGTTTCACTTAGCAACGAAAAATTTGGGCTGAAATGTGGTTTTAGTTCAAAGACCACTTGTACTTTTAAAATCACTTTTTGAAATTGCTTGTTAACTGCTTTTCAGCTATTAGGACTCTTTGGACTGACAGTACCGGCTACGTTCCCTGCAATCCTTAGTGAAATAAGTTTAAAAAAGTTTTAAAAGAGCCTCAGTTAGCTCAACCGGCTGAATAGCCTGTTATTAACATCCAGCTGTCTGCAATTACACCAGTTCGAGGTTCAAGGTTGACTCAGCCTTCCATCCTTTCTAAGGTGGGTAAATTGAGGACCCAGTTTGTGGGGGCAATAAGATGACTTTGTATAAAAAATATACAAAAGTATGAAGGCTATTGCTTAACGCATTGTAAGCCACCCTGAGTCTCCGGAGAAGGGCGGCATATAAATCTAATTAAAATTTTTTTAAAAAAATTAAATACAAGTTTAAGGACTTAAATGGACACAGGATCCAGATAAATTAAAATAAGATTTTGAAATTAGCCATACAGAATTATTTCTGTGGGAAGATGCTTTTGCTTTGAATTCTTTAAAGAAAAACATAAAAATTAAAAATTGGGCACCAGAGAAAGCTAGGAAATGCCAAGGATTACAAATAAAAAAGAACATTCAAATTCCACTTAGAAATACAGAACAAAGCAAAATATTTTAACATTGGAGACACTGAAGGATATATTTGAACATCGGATGCAGAATTTGATTTTAAGAGTTTCTGCCACTATAGATAGTCTATATTTAAATATGTTATGGGAGAGAAGCAAATTTTACCTGACAAGATTGAGACTGATTTGAAAGTGGATTTAAAAATGACAGGTTACCTGAATGACATGGGAGAAGATATTACTCTGGACATACAAAAGAAACTAGCTGATGTCTTAATAATTATAAAAGGAATGTGCAAATAATAAACCAAGAGAGACCTCAATAATCTTCCTATATTAGACTTACAAAAAAGGCTTCTTAAAGCTTTGAAGAATTTTGTGAGAAGGGACAAAGAAAAAAAATGAAAAGAAACTGGATTCTAGGACATTATTTGAAGGAACTAAGGTTCAAGAGTGTTAGAAATAAAAGGAAAGGATTAGTTTGCAGTAATTTTTTTATGGCTGTAATTGTAACTCTTAATAACATTACCATAACCTTTGCTTTGAATTATGAGAGGTAAAACATAACAGAGTTGAAAGGGACCTTGAAGGTCATCTATTCCAACTCTGTGTAATTATCTAATCATTCTGCAAGGTTTTACACCTAGGCAGGAAAAATCAAAGGTACGAGTACAGATTAGGCCAAAACTGGCTCAAAAACAGTAACTGTGAGCGAGACCTTGGAGTCCTAGTGGATAATCACTTGAATATGAGCCAGCCGTGTGAGGCAGCAGCCAAAAAGCCAATGCAGTCTTAGGCTGCATTAAAGATTAAATACTATTAAAGAGGGATAGAACCAAAATCACATGAAGTATTAATACCACTTGATAAATACTTAGTAAGACCACACCTAGAATACTGCAGCAAATTTTGCTCACCACGTTACAAAAAAAGATGTTGAGACTTTGGAAAAAGTGCAGAGAAGAGCAAGTAAGATGATTAAAGGCCAGGAGACTAAAACCCATGAAGAACATTTGCAGGAACTAGGCATGGCTAGTCTAGAGAAAAGAAGAATTGGGGGGACATGATACCAGTATCTGAGGGGATACCACAAAGAAGAAGGGGGTCAATTTATTTTCCAAAGCACCAGAAGGCAAGGCAAGAAACAACGGATGGAAACTAATCAAGGAGAGAAGCAACCTGGAATTAAGGAGAAACTTCCTGTCAGTGAGGACAATTAACCAATGGAGCAGCTGGCCTTCATAAGTTTGAGTGCTTCATCACCAGAGGTTTTTAAGAAGAGACTGGACAGTCACCTGTCTGAAATGGTACAGGGTTTCCTGCCAGAGCAGGGGGCTGGACTAGAAGATCTCCAAGGTCCCTTCCAGTTCTATTCTGATTGATTGATTGATTCCCTAAGCAACATCTCTTTCCCGTCTCCCAAACTCATTCCCACATAACTTTACAGCTGGTCATGGCAAGATAAGGGAAGAGAGAGAGAGGGAGGGAGGGAGAGAGAGAGACAAGAAAGAGAGGGGGGAGGGAGGGAGAGAGAGACCCACCCAGCCACCCACAGAGTGAGAGAGAGAGGGAGGGAAGAGAGAGAGAGACAGAGAGAGAGGGAGAGAGAGACAGAGAGAGAGAGAGACAGAGAAAGAGGGAGGGAGGAAGAGAGACAGAGAGGGAGAGAAACAGAGAGGGAGGGAGGGAGAGAGAGACAGAGAGGGAGAGAGACAGAGAGGGAGGGAGGGAGAGAGAGACAGAGAGGGAGAGAGACAGAGAGGGAGGGAGGGAGGGAGGGAGAGACAGAGAGACAGAGAGAAAGAGAGGGAGGGAGAGAAAGAGAGAGAGAGATGGCTTTTTAGTCCTGGGAGAACTCTGGAAAACAATAGCCAGGCATCAAAGTTGATTTATCCACCACAATCTTTGGTGGCCTCTTGAAGTTGAACTAATCCCAGCCTCTCACTGTGACATCACCAATGCCATCTTGGAGGTGTTGTAAATAATGCACAAGGCACTTCTTAGATAAGAAGCAAAATGTCCTCAAAGAAAAACCAGAAAGTCCAGTTATGCCTCTTGAAAAAAAAGCACCTTTGGGATAACCAGGATCTGAATGACTGAGAATCTCCATAGACAATTAACATTCTTACAGTCAGAACCATCATTGACTTCCTGGACTCTGGAATATCAGAGGAAATGCCCATAGACATCAACCGGGAAACCTTGGAATTACCTGGAGAATATTAGAAGCGGCTCTTGTGTCTTCAACTTTGGTCTGGGTTTTTTGATTTGCCTGCAAGATTTATGTTAAGCTGCGTTTTATTGAAGAAATGCCTTTCGTGGCTTTCATTGCCCCGGGAAAAGAATCAGACAGAAGAAGCAGAAGATTGGCTGCAACACTTAATTCTGTGTTTAACAACTAACCAATTGGTCACAAGAGAAGAAGTTCATTGTTCAGTGTTCATCGTTTAATATTGATCTATGTGCAACAGGATCCTCCCTGAAATCCTTTATTCGATGACTCCTTTATTGCGATCAGTGCCCAGAATTCCACGGAAGGAAAGTAGAAATTAAGACTTACAAAATAAAAGGGAATAAAAGGTAAACCACAATAACAAGAGAGGGCTATCAAATCAAATTGTCTTCCTTTCTTCCACAATGCATTAAAGCAGTGTTTCTCAACCTTGGAAGCTTGAAGATGGGTGGACTTCAACTCCCAGAATCCCCCAGCCAGCGCTGCTGGCTGGGGGATTCTGGAAGTTGAAGTCCACCCATCTTCAAGCTACTAAGGTTGAGAAACACTGCATTAAGGGCTGACACTGCCAGCTCATAGCCATCATTAGTGACATGGCCTGTGGAAAGATGTAATTCTGCAACTTCCAATTAATTAATCTTCTCTGTATTGATTAAAAGTTATCAGCCAGGACCAAGGGAGAGGAGAAAAAAATACAAGTGTCAACCAGAAAAAAAAATGTGCTGGTTTCCATTCTAATCACACCATCTTCACTCACTTTGTGCCACTTGGAAAAAACCCTTAGAAATTTAGATTGTACTCTAAAAAGGAAAAAGAAAGCTTTAGGGGCTTAAATTGGCACCAGATTGGAACTGAGTACGCTAACCTTTGTTGCAAATAAGTTAAGAGCATCAATATGAGCATCAAAGAAAGACGATTAATGGAAACTATTGTACAATATCTTTAATTTCACATGCCAGCAAAATAATTTTTAGGTTCATCCTGTGCAGATTAAAACTTTACCCAGCAGAGAAGTCCAGATTGGATTTAGAAAAGACAGAGAAACATGAGATATGTGCTAGAATAGATAATCAAGAAAGGGAAGTCTGTATGCACTTCATTGGTTATAGCAATAGCACTTAGACTTATATACCGCTTCACGGTGCTTTACAGCCCTCTCTAAGCTGTTTACAGAGTCGGCCACTTGCCCCCAACAATCTAGGTCCTCATTTTACCCACCTCAGAAGGATGGAAGGCTGAGTCAACCTTGAGCTGGTCAGGATTGAACTGCTGGCAGTTAGCAGAATCAGCCTGCAATGCTGCATTCTAACCCCTGCGCCACCATGGATGGAAGGAAGGGCACTAGCAATAGCACTTAGACTTATATACTGCTTCACAGTGCTTTACAGCCCTCTCTAAGCAGTTTACAGAGTCAGCAAATTGTCCTCAGCGATCTGGGTCCTCATTTTACTGACCTCGGAAGGCTGGAAGGCTGAGTCATCCCTGAGCTGGTGAGAATCAAACTCCTGCCAGTTGCCCAAATTAGTCTGCGTTACTGCATTCTAATGGGATGCGGTGGCTCAGTGGCTAAAGATGCTGAGCTTGTTGATCGAAAGGTCGGCAGTACAGTGGTTCGAATCCCTGGTGACGTGTAATGGGGTGAGCTCCCGTGACTTGTCCCAGCTTCTGCCAACCTAGCAGTTCAAAAGCATGTAAAAATGCAAGTAGAAAAATAGGGACCACCTTTGGTGGGAAGGGAACAGGGTTTCATGAGCCTTTGGAGTTTAGTTATGCCGGTCACATGACCACGGAGACATTTTCAGTCAGCGCTGGCTCTTCGGCTTTGAAACGGAGATGAGCACTACCCCCTAGAGTTGGGAACAACTAGCACATATGTGTGAGGAGAACCTTTCCATTTCCCTTACTGCATTCTAACCCCTGCGTCACGATGGATTAATGGAAGGAAGAAAAGCTCAGTGGCTGCCATTAATAGGAATAGCAATAGCACTTAGATTTATATACCACTTCATGATGCTTTTACAGCCCTCTCTAAGCAGTTTACAGAGTCAACTTATTGCCCTCAACAATCTGGGTCCTCATTTTACCCACCTCGGAATGATGGAAGGCTGAGTCAACCTTGAGCCAGTGAGAATGGAACTCCTGGCTGTGGGCAGAATCAGCTTGCAATGCTGCATTCTAACCCCAGCACCACCATGGATGGATGGATGGATGGAAGGAAGGAAGGGAAGGAAGGAAGGAGGGAGGGAGGGAGGGCACAAGCAATAGCACTTAGACTTATATACCACTTCACAGTGATTTACAGCCCTCTCTAAACAGTTTACAGAGTCAACTTATTGCCTCAACAATCTGGGTCCTCATTTTACCCACCTCGGAAGGATGGAAGGCTGGGTCAACATTCAGCCGGGGAGAACTGAACAGCTGAACTGCAGCCAGCAGTCAGCAGAAGTAGCCTGCAGCATTGCATTCTAAGCACCGAGCCACCACGGCACATAGAAACCAGTGAAGTGGTTATTGTGCTGATCAGTTCAAGCTGTGAAATGTGCTTAGAAAAATGGGAATCCCAGAATTGTCCTCATGCAAAACCTCTATGCGGTGTGGAGGAAATAGGGAATGGCCTTGGGGGACAGAGGGAAGATCCGTTACCAAGGCAATGATGACACAAGCGAGGCTTACTTCTGAAAACCCACTTGAGTAAATGTGTCAGGTGGGCCCTTCCCTTATTCACACGGAGATCAAGTGAAGGAACGGGAAAGCACGTTCGGCTCGGTGGCTGTAGCTCTTCTAATAACACGAGTTTTGGACTACGTGGCCAAGGTTCCTTGGTCATCAGGAAGCCACCGAAGAGACGAAAGGAGGCAGTAGAAACTGGTTCTAGTTGGCAAAAGAGAAGGTCAAGTCTGTACAGGTAGTCCTCGACTTACAACGGTTCATTTAGGGACCGTTCCATGTTACAACAGCAGTGAAAAAAGTAACAGGACCATGTTTCACACTTATGACCATTGTAGCATCCCCATGGCCAGGGGACTGGAGGCTAAAACCTACAATGAACGGTTGCAGGAACTGGGCCTGGCTAGTCTAGTGAAGAGAAGGACCAGGGGAGACAGGAGAGCATCGTCCAATATTGGAGGGGCTGCCACAGAGAGGAGGGGGTCAAGCTGTTTTCCAAAGCATCTGAATGCCAGACAAGGAATAATGGATGGAAACTGAACAAGGAGAGATTCAACCTGGAAATGAGGAGGAATTTCCTGACAGTGAGAACAATCAACCCATGGAACAGAAGCTGCCTTCGGAAGTTGTGGGAGCTTCATCACTGGAGGCTTTCAAGAAGAGACTGGGCAGCCATCTGTCAGAAATGGTGTAGGGTCGCATGCTTGGGTGGGGGGTTGGACTAGACGATCTACAAGGTCCCTCCCAGCTCTGTTAATCTGTATCTGTGCCTCTGAGTGGATTCAGACTGCAGCAAATACATTTTATATATTTAAGATGCTCAGCAAGTGGGGAGAATGCTACCTACTGCATATATTCCGAGGCAATGCTACCTGGCTATAAAGGTCATGTAAACAGAAAAAAAAAACCCAATACAATTAGAAGAATGCTGCTTGTAAAACGATTTCAGAAGACTCAAATGAAACAGCAGCACAAAATTGAAAAAAAAAATAACCCGATTTAAGAACGTGCATTCTGATATGAAAGCCATACCCAGGTGGAATAACGCAACCAATTCTGGTCGACATGAGCAAAACAGATGCTCTTCTCTGCACTCTGCAGAAAGAGTGCAGAGAAGAGCAACAAAGATGATTATGTTGTGGCCCCGTCCTCTGAGCCTATCCCTTTGGAGGAAGGCAGCTCTGAGCAGGAGGAAGAGGAGCCAGCCAGATCTCCCAGCCCTCCCCCTCTGGCACCGGCTCAAGTGCCAGCTGAAAGAGAGCCAAGTAGTGGGGAAACAGGTGCCTCAGATGAGAGTGAGGGAGAGACGTCATTCCTGGACGCACGCCAAAGAAGGCGAGAGAAAAGGGTACTGCAGCTGAGACGTATGAGGAAATGCTGAGTCATTGGATTGGAGTCATGGGATCAATGACTCACTGGACCACACCCAGAAGCATATGTATATAAGACAGTACGGTGGGTTACGAAGTTCGTGACGAACAAAGCTAAACAAACGGAGCAACCTCGTAGTCTTGGAAGCTAGATGAACAGCAAAGCTACGTAGGAGATTTGCTTGTTTGTGTAAACCAATAAAGTCCTTGGCAGACGGTGTGCATATCGCTGCCAAGGTTGAGATAAGAACTGCGGAGTGTGCCAAGTGATTATTAACCCTCGGCTGGCTGTGTTTTTGTGGGTCTCTGAAGGGGGGGGACAGATCAGATTAGGGGACTGGTGGCTAAACACTACAATGAATGGGTGAGGGAATTATGAATGATGGTGATCCTATGGCACGCGTGTCGGAAGTGGCCGAACCGTCTCTCTGGGCATGCGAGCCGTTGCCCTTGGATCTTCTGGATTTTAATGCACCGGCCAGCTGGTCTTCATTGGAAAGACCGATGCACGTGCTGAGAAGATGGTCTTCCAGTTTCGGGGGCATGCACGCCCCCCTACAATCATTATGCCCCCCTACATTTGAGGTTGGCCCCAGCCCTCTGGTACGGCATTAAAAGGTGGCTTCTCTCTCCAGGTCTGGGGAGCAGGAGGTGGGGCTGAGCCCAGGCATTGATTTATGTTATTGGGGGATCTTTTTATTCCAGCTGCTGTTTTCATGTCTCCTGTTTTGTTTTGTTTTGTGGACGGGATTTTCATATTTTTTTTTTAACATTGGTGGTTGCTCGGATTCATGAATTTGAGATGACTAGCCATATAAATTAAAATGATTAATAAATAAACATTTATAATGCTCGTTCCCGACGATAAAGCAATCTTCCCATCCATCAAGGCAATGAAAAAACTTCTCAAACAGGCTGAAACTAAGTTTGGAAACCAAAACCGGTTTCTGCAGAATTTCAGCAAAGTGCTAGCCAGACCTGTGCATGTGTGCTACCTGGGCCAGGGAAACATGGACACTGACCTCACAGTCGATACAAAAGCTACGAGCCGTGGAAAGATCCACGCTCGGCATCACAAGATAAGTGTTGTGGTCCACCAGCAGCCTGCAGAACTGGCAGCAGAGTCAGATATTGAGGAGGCTGGGGAGAAACATGGGCCAGTCCTGGAGTCTCGGGAAGGCCCGGATGAGGGCTCTGCATCGGAGGCAGAGATGGGGCCAGGGCCATCTGGGAGTGATGTGCGGACTCCAGACCTCCAGTGTCGGACAGCAGAGAGGCAGAGGAACAGGAGGAGCCTGTTTTTCTGTACCACTCCATGCCTGGTGGATATCTCAAGAAGCGGGGTAGCACCCAGCCCCTCTGTTGCTAGGCACTCAGCCGCGCCCTGCCCCTGCTCCTTGCTGCACAGCCAATGCAGAATACAGGACTACAGGGAAGGCATGGGCCAGGAGCCTGAGTGGCGTAGGAGGCTAATGCCTCCTACTAAGGCAGTAGTTAACATCCAGCTGCCTGCAATTACTGCGAGTTCAATCCTAGCCAGGCTCAAGATCGACTCAGCCTTCCATCCTTTCTAAGGTGGGTAAATTGAGGACCCAGTTTGTGGGGGCAATAAGCTGACTTTGTATAAATATACAAAAGGATGAAGGCTATTGCTTAACACATTGTAAGCCGCCCTGAGTCTCTGGAGAAGGGCGGCATAGAAATCTAATTAAAAAAAAATGGGTGTTATGGGTCTGAAGGTATAAAAGGATGCCATACCTTCCCCAAGGTGTGGCCTTTCCATATACATGTCTCTTATGAATGTGTTTGGAATGGTTTTACCCAGTATTTTGTTTTTGGCCATAAATAAAATCTGCTTCTTTTTGCAAGCCTCGTCTTGAGCCTCTCTCTTTGGCATTCTAGTGACTCAAGTACATTTTGGGACCTTACATTTCCTATGTTGTTGGTTTGAATTCTGAGCTGGGCAATTTGGTTGCAAAGGGTTCATCCCCATTTGAGGGAACATCTTCAGGGCGCTTGGGATTGTGCTTGTCTGGGGGAGAAACTGATCTTTCAGAGTCCTGGTCTGATTTTGGGTTTGTGTGATTGGCTGGCTGTAGTTGCCGAGTCATAGTCCTTGGTTTTAATTGGCTAGAATAATGATGATGATGATGATGATGATGATGACTCTGCTTGAGCAGGGAGAGCTCTAGCCTGTCCAAACCCACACAATTCTCAGCCTGAACCAGAGAAAGGAGAGCAGAATGAAGAAAACAGGACAACCAGCTGCTAAACTTCTGCTCATCAATAAACTTTCTTTCTTAAGCAGCCTCCATTTTATTCCCAGCTTGGAACTGGACCTGGAGTTTCCTTCCAACACCCTCCCGAATGCCCCCTCGGCCTAGTTATGGCAGTTGCTAGCGAGCTTCAAAAATAGGCAGCTGACCAGGGGTAAAATGCACTTACTGTACCTTCGCTACCGGATCGCAAATGTGAGCACGCACCAGTGGTGAAATCCACATTTGTTTTACTACCAGTTCTGTGGGCAAGGCTTGGTGGGCATAGTGTGGCTTGGTGGGTGTGGCAGGGGAAGGATACTGCAAAATCTCCATTCCCACCCCACTCCTGGGGGAAGGATACTGCAAAATCTCCATTTCCTCCCCACTCCTGGGGGAAGGATACTGCAAAATCTCCATTTCCTCCCCACTCCTGGGGGAAGGATATTGCAAAATCTCCATTCTCATCCTATTTGGGCCAGCCAGAGGTGGTATTTGCCAGTTCTCTGAACTGCTCAAAATTTCTGCTACCAGTTCTCCAGAACCTGTCAGAACCTGCTGGATTTCACCCCTGGCGTGCGTGCCTCCACACATGCGCAGAGGGTCAAAAACAGGACATGATGACATCCAGCCAGGGGGCCAGAGCCTCCCATCACCGGCCCTAGCAGCTTGTGCGATCCAGATAGATCTGGCTGAATTTCACCACTGCAGCTGACAATACTATTAAAGAATTTTCTTTTTCTCTCAGAAAATGGCCACACTCACAACAATGCAAATCTCCCTTATTCAGACTAACCATTTGGTTCTGCTCGCCAGCTGGTGCAGCTGAGGATCTGCGGTGTCCGTGTTTTCTCCCAGGACCTGGCTCGGCCTTTCCTCTAATGCGAGGTGAGGCCAATGTAGAAAGTCCAAAAATGAAAGCATGATTAATAAGCAATTATTACAAATCAGCCTGCTAATACCGACATCTGACATAGTTAGCAGTTAGAGCTGGCAACGTTCTTAAAATAGTTAGCAGCCTAAAGGCTAACATAGGGATGTTAATTTAATTAGCATAGTTAATAACAGCACAGCAACTAATGCAAGAAGCCCAGAGAAATGGGGGTCTCACGGTGGGAAATGAAGACCTTCAGCTCAGGGGGTAGCCAAGTGTTATGAAGCCTGCAGTGGGGTTTGGCTCAGAGCAGAAATACAAACACAGAAAAGCAGCTCATTAGGATGTCTTGTTACTGCCAAGGAAGCGATGGATTTAAAAGATCTAACATCACAATCTAACACAAACACACACACACACACACACATACATACACAGAAGATGAGATGCATTAAGAGAGAGAGAGAAGGAGGAGGGGAGAGAGGGAGGGAGAGAAGTGGGCATGAGGAATCTCCGAGGTTCCTTTATGAGAGAGAAAGAGAGAGAGGTTGCTTTCTTGATAAAAATCTTTTGATATGAGAAGACAGAGAAATAAAGTAAATTTGGATGCTGTGTTTGTCATGGGTGTTGCACCAGTTATGGGAACAAGGCCAGAAGGGAATGCCGAGGAAAAGAGGCCTTGGGAAGAGTAGCCGGCTCACCCTGGCAAAATCGCCCTGGGACAAGAATTCCACTAGTTTTGAAGGAATACTGGAATAGAATTGTTTAACAATGATGCTGAAGGAGGAAAAAAAAATGAAAAGTTAAAATGTTTTTGAACTATTTTGAATAATTAAATTGAATTGTTGAATTGCCCCATAGTGAGTTGGCTATGGCATGTTGTCCCATTCAAGAACTGCAGTGGTCAGAGTGCAGTACTGCAGGCTCCTTCTGCAGACTGCCGACTGCCTGCAAATTGGCAATTCAAATCTCACCAGGTTCAAGGTTGACTCAGCTTTCTGTCCTTCCAAGGTGGGTAAAATGAGGACCCAGATTGCTTGGGGCAAGAGGCTGACTCTGTTAACCGCTTAGAGAGGGGCTGTAAAACATTGTGAAGCGGTATATAAGTCTAAGTGCTATTGCTATTGCTCACTCTTTCCTTCCTTCCTTCCTTCCTTCCTTCCTTCCTTCCTTCCTTCCTTCCTTCCTTCCTTCCTTCCTTCCTTCCTTCCTTCCTTCCTTCCTTCCTTCCCTCCATGGTGCACAATGGTTAGAATGCAGTATTGCAGGCAAACGCTGGCCACTGCCAGCAGTTCAATTCTCACCAGCTCAAGGTTGACTCAGCCTTCCATCCTTCCAAGGTCAGTAAAATGAAGACTCAGCTTGCTGTGGGCAATATGCTGACTCTGTAAACCGCTTAGAGAGGGCTGTAGAGCACTGTGGAGCGGTAAATAAGTCTAAGTGCTATTGCTATTGCTATTTCACCACGGAAGGGCCAAAGAGAAGGGGGACCAGGCGGCCTCTGTCCAGAAGAGAATGAGGGAAGGAAAAGGAAGGAAGGAAAAAGGGGATAAGGAAGGAATCCACTTTTGGAAGGGGGCACAGTTCTTAGTTCAGAGACACTGGTTCAGTCACTGCTTCAGCCTTCTGGCCAATGAGGTCTTAAAAAGAAGAGTCCAGGGAGATCCACAGAGAAAGGATTAAGCAAGCTGTGATGTTCACACCAATGCAATCATCCTCACACCTTTTTAAACAATGCCTTGTGGCATACAGAGAAAGGAAGGGCTTTGATTGCATGACTGTGGCGCCATCATCTTGACTTCTTTGAGCCACACGGAGACCCCCTGATTTGCTTTCCTGCTTCAAAGTTTTTCCTATCCCCCCCAACCTCACCTCAAATGCTTATTTCGCTATATTGCAATTCCTCCTGCTATGTCTCCTCACACCTTTCCTCTTGCTTCTCCTCTCAGACAGCCTTCCTCTTCCGAATCTCGCAGTTCCTGATCACACAATGAATCTCTGGGGTCTCCTGAAACTCACAAAATTGTCCCTAATGCACAATGTTTGCTTCTTTAACTCCCTGCTGGGTGCCCATACGTTCCTTTCCACCGGCTTGGCTGGTTTTGAAATGCGCAGCCGATGAGTTCCCTTGCTTTCTCACCAATTCCTCTAAATTGGGAAGCCCACGGTTTCGTCTTTAAACTTTCCCCTCGCAATAAAGGGAGTTAGATCATTGAGCTTCCTCTCTGGCAGCCGATAGATTAAATTGCTAAAAACAAACACAAGGAATGGTGCAGAACATCTGCATTATTTATACCGATTGGTGATATACCATCAAATCAATGTCAACTTTTAGCAACTACACAAAGATTTTCACCCGGATGAAGTGCCGTCCCCAGTCCAGTGCTTTTGGGTCATCCAAGGATATGATGGTGATGCCCTCACTGCTGTAACTGAGTCCACCTGCTTGGTCATCTTCACCACTTTCCTCTCATCTTTCCCAGGATCAAAGCCTTCTCTACTGTAGAGAGCTGGGTCTTTACATAACGTTTTCTGAAGAAGGAGAACTGGAGTCCGGTCATTTGTGCCTCGAGTGAGAACTCTGGGTCCTTTTGTGCAATAATCCACTTGTTTATTTTCAAAGGACATCATTAGAGTTGGGAGGGACTTTGGAGGTCATGTAGTCCAACCCCCTGCTCCAGCAGAAGACCCTGTACCATTTCAGACAAATCTCTTTAGTTCTAGGTATCTCCTTAGTTCTGATTTGGTTCTCTCCTGGATTAGTTTCCATCCATTGGTTCTTGTCTTGCCTTCTAGTGTTTTAAGGGAAGGGACCTTGTAGGTCATCTAGTCCAACCTCCCAGCCCCAGCAGGAGACCCTACACCATTTCTGATAGATGCCAGTCCAGTCCCTTCTTGAAAGCCTCTAGTGATGAAGCTGCCACAACTTCCAAAGGCAACCTCTGTTCCATGGGTTGATAGTTCTCACTGTCAGAAAGTTCCTCCTTATTTCCAGGTTGAATCTCTCCTTGATCAGTCTCCATCCATTATTCCTTCTCTGGCCTTCAGATGATTTGGAGAATAGCTTGACTCCCTCCTCTCTCTAACAAATACTGGAAAACTGCTCTCATGTCTCCCCTGGTCCTTCTCTTCACTAGACTAGCCATGCCTCCAGTCCCCTGGCCATTGGGATGCTACAATGGTCATAAGTGTGAAACATGGTCCTGTTACTTTTTTCAGTGCTGTTGTAACATGGAACGGTCACTAAATGAACTGTTACAAGTCGAGGACTACCTGTACAGACTTGTCCTTCTCTTTTGCCAACTAGAACCAGTTTCTTCTGCCTCCTTTCGTCTCTTTGGTGGCTTCCTGATGACCAAGGAACTTTGGCCACGTAGTCCAAAACTCGTGTTATTAGAACAGCTACAGCAACCGAGCCGAACGTGCTTTCCCGTTCCTTCACTTGATCTCCGTGTGAATAAGGGAAGGGCCCACCTGACACATTTACTCAAGTGGGTTTTCAGAAGTAAGCCTCGCTTGTGTCATCATTGCCTTGGTAACGGATCTTCCCTCTGTCCCCCAAGGCCATTCCCTATTTCCTCCACACCGCATAGAGGTTTTGCATGAGGACAATTCTGGGATTCCCATTTTTCTAAGCACATTTCACAGCTTGAACTGATCAGCACAATAACCACGTCACTGGTTTCTACGTGCCATGGTGGCTCGGCGCTTAGAATGCAATGCTGCAGGCTACTTCTGCTGACTGCTGGCTGCCGTTCGGCTGTTCAGTTCTCCCCGGCTGAATGTTGACCCAGCCTTCTGTCCTTCCGAGGTGGGTAAAATGAGGACCCAGATTGTTGAGGCAATAAGTTGACTCTGTAAATTGCTTAGAGAGGGCTGTAAAAGCACTGTGAAGCGGTATATAAGTCTAAGTGCTATTGCTTGTGCCCTCCCTCCCTCCTTCCTTCCTTCCTTTCCTTCCATCCATCCATCCATCCATCCATCCATCCATCCATCCATCCATCCATGGTGGCGCTGGGGTTAGAATGCAGCATTGCAAGCTGATTCTGCCCACAGCCAGGAGTTCCATTCTCACTGGCTCAAGGTTGACTCAGCCTTCCATCATTCCGAGGTGGGTAAAATGAGGACCCAGATTGTTGGGGGCAAGAGGCTGACTCTGTATACTGCTGGCCTTCGGGTGCTTTGGAAAATAGCTTGACCCCCTCCTCTCTGTGGCAGCCCGCAAATATTGGAAGACTGCTATCCTGTCTCCCCTGGTCCTTCTCTTCACTACACTAACCATGCCCAGTTCTTGCAACCATTCATCGTATGTTTTAGCCTCCAGTTCCTTAATCGTCTTGGTTGCTCTTCTCTGCACTCTTTCTAGAATTTAGAATGTTTTTATAGCGTGGTAACCAAAACTGGATGCAGTATTCTAGGCGTGGTCTTATCTGCTAAGATAGGTCCCTGGAGGAGAAAGGAGCCAGTTGGCACAACTTACCAGTCTAGAGTAAGGGGCTGGATGGCTTTTGATTCAGTGTCTTGTGGCAACACAACCAGTCTCCTGGCATGTGGGGTGAGGCAGGACATCACTTGGACCCCCAAACTGGCTGACAGGCAATCCCAAAATATCTCTTCCTGAACTGGCCCTGCAATTGCAGAGTAAAGATAAAAGTTCCTCCTGTCCAATTGTGTCAAACTCTAAGAGGCTGATCTCTCTTTCTTATCCAAGGGAGCCAGTGCGATCATGTGGCTAGCATGACTATATGCCAAGGTGCTTGGAATGCTGTTACTTTCCCACCAAAGTGGTACCTCTTAATCTATTTGCATTTGCATGCTTTCAAATTACTAGGTGGGCAGAAGCTGGGGCAGGAACAGGAACTCACTCTGTCGTGCAGTGGTCAGGTCTCGAACCCTTTCCAGCTGACAAGCTCAGCATCTTTAACTGCTGAGCCATCGCACCCCCAGTGCAGAGTGTGAGCGTACTGTAGAACGTTAGCACCCACCCTTCTCCTAGTAGAATGAAAGATTTTAGGAAACATTAAAGAGGCAGATTATATTTCCCCTAAAAGAGAAATGAAAAAAAAAATTAAGGGAGACAGAAACTCAGAGTCCTAGCTCCCTGCCCCCAGCAGATATTTTGTGCCCATTAAGAGAGACTGGGCAATCTTATCTACAAGACAAAAGACCTTCAGCTCCAGGGTGATGGGATTAAGACATGACCCCCCCCCCAGGGCATAATAGGATTAACCCACTACCGTTTAGCAGCAGAGCTCACTACATTGCACAATCTCCTAAGGACATTGCATCGACTCCAAACTTCAACCAAACTTAGCTCAGACAACCAGAGCCAGCTATGACCCCTACATAACCCCTACAACATCCAATAGAATACATGATCTTGCACAGGAACTGGAAGCTCAAGTGCAAAGCCTGAGAGAAGATATAAAAAAACCCCACTCTCAACTCCATGTGGTCAGCTGCACCAGAGAACCATGTCCTTGGTGGTTCTGTTCATCATTAAACCATCTTTCCAATCAGCCTCCATGTTTTCAGTGCCTTCCTCCCGGCTTGGAATTGAATCCGATGGATATTTCGTCCAACAATACAATCAGTGCAGTTGCAGAGTGTGCTCCAGATGAACCCCCTGAGCTCAGAAGAGCTTTTGGCCTTCAGACTCAAATCTGTATCCAAGTAAGCTGCATGGTTGATTGGGCATCACTGCCAGTCCCAGCACATGCAGACGGATTGTGCCAGATTACACACTTCTACAAAGCTGCTGAATGCCGCGGGGTGCATCTGTATACACAGCCTACTACGTTATATTTGAAAAACCACAAAGCAGAACTCGCTGTCTTTTCTTTTTAGAAATGTGGTTTTAGAGAAAATGAAATCGTTGCTTATATTCAAGGTAAAAGGGAAATGGCTCCCAGAAGTCCAGCCTCAATTCGAGGGACATCATGGATAAGTAAGGTGGATTTTGGAGACTATAAAGAGATGGCTTGCCAATTATATATATAGGAACTCTTGCTCAAACAAGAGCAAGGGTTGGACTACAAGGCATCCAACCCAGGGGTGAAATGTAAAATGTGTTACTATCGGTTCTGTGGGCGTGGCTTGGTGGGGGGTGTAATGTGACTGGATGGGTGTGGCCAACCTTTTTTTTTTAACTTTTCAAAGCATTTTTTCTAATGCTTTGAAAAGCCTCTGCCGATCATGCAACTCAGCTGGGATCGTCAGAGAGGCTTTTTAAAAAATGCTTCTGCAGATTAGGCAACTCAATGGGGCTCGTCAGAGACTTTTCAAAGCATTTTTTAAACCACCTCTTTGGCCAAGAGGTTGTAGAAAAAATGCTTTTAAAAGCAAAAAAAAAAAGCCTCTGATGCTCGTGCAGCTCAGCTGGGCTTTGGGTCGGGGGGGGGGGGGCGGGCGCAGGGATTTTTGCTACTGGTTCTTTGAACCACTCGCTGCCATTGGTAGCAGATCAGGCAATCCGGTCCGAACCGGGAGCATTTCACCCCTGATCCAAGGCCCCTTCCAACTCTGTTATTCTGTATTCTGTATTCCTTTTCCCAATGTTGCCTTTAGCTCCCAAATTCCTTAGCAGCTTCCCATCCTGGTTTTAACCAGAACTGCCACTGCTTAGCTTCAGCCCCAAAGCTGTTCCTCCAGGTGCAGCCACCTGTCTTAATCCCCACACTTTGCAAGGCCCTTACGATGACAATAATAGCACTAAATGCAGCCAGAAAGTTTCTGTTTGTAGGGAAAGGGAATATGGGGAGGGTGTGTGATTTCTGTTGCCCCTGAGTAGAACTGAACCCCCATGGAGAGCCACAGTGATAACCATAATAAAACACTTCATTGCTCCATGGGGCAGATTAGCAGAATAATGAGACTAATAAGGAGGGCCCTGCTGTGCCTGGCAAATATCTCTGAATAAATCTTTGAATGTTTTTGGCACTTCTAAATCCATGTTTATCTGAAACTGGCTTTTTCCCTCCCGAATATGGTGAGCAGGTGAGGGGGAGAGAACCCCCCCCCCGTGTAAAAGCCTGAAGCCAAGTCGGATTCCACGGATCTTGAACAAAAACAAACGAGGAAGAAACTGCTTGCCAGTGCGGCTCCAGTAAGGCAGAGATATTGTGCTGTCGATATTCACCTCGTGTTTCAATACATCTGGAGGGGGATTGCAAGAAGTGCAAATAAATATTTCTTCTTCTTGTTGGCAAACAAGTTCAAGGGCCAGAACGGAGCTCCTGGAGAACACGAGGGCAGAGTAATTGGTCCCTAGCCTTAGGAAGCTTCTCCAGCCAGGTCTGCTCCAGATGATGGCTGGGGTGAGAAACCTGACTCTACCTTGGGCAAAAGGTTGGACTACAAGACCTCCAAGGTACAGATAGGTACAGATTAACAGAGTTGGAAGGGACCTTGTAGGTCACTAGTCCAACCTCCCCCAAGCAGACCCTACACCATTTCTGAGAGATGACAGTCCGGTCTCTTCTTGAAAGCTTCCAGTGATGAAGCTCCCACAACTTCCAAAGGCAACTTCTGTTCCATCGGTTGATTATTCTGACTGTCAGAAAATGGCTCCTTATTTCTAGGTTGAATCTCTCATTGTCTGGCCTTTGGGTGCCTTGGAGAATAGCTTGACCCCCTCCTCTCTGTGGCAGCCCCTCAACTATTGGAAGATGCTATCATGTCTCCCCTGGTCCTTCTCTTCACTAGACTAGCCAGGCCCAGTTCCTGCAACCATTCTTCATATGTTTTAGTCTCCAGGTCTTTAATCATTTTAGATAGATTCAGATTAACAGAGTTGGAAGGGATCTTGTAGGTCATCTAATTCAACCCCTTACCTCACTGAAGCAGAAGACCCTATACCATTTCTGACAGACGGCAGTCCAGTCTCTTCTTGAAAGCCTCCAGTGATGAAGCTCCCACAACTTCCAAAGGCAATTTCTCTTCCATGGGTTGATTGTTCTCACTGTCAGAAAATTCCTCCTTATTTCCAGGTTGAATATCTCCTTGTTCAGTTTCCATCCATTGTTCCTTGTGTGGCCTTGGAAAATAACTTGATTCCCTCCTCTCTGTGGCAGCCCCTCATATTTAGCAAGCATTTGTCATGGAACTGCAGCCTGAAGAAATGCTCTTATTGAAAGAGTTGCTTCTCGGCAAGACCTTAGCAATGGCTCAGGTCAATAGACAGCAAAAATAAGACCTTTCATTTCCTGATTTATGTGCAACAAGATCTATTTTGGATCTTGTTGGGACACAAATTGCATTTGAGGCTGAGTCTCATGAATGTTAACATTGTAGAAAACTACTTTAAAAACGGAAGATAGGACATTCTACTGGAAAGTATGGATAGAATCCGGAACGGTTACTTTAAATCAATTAAGTGAGTCTTGGTGGCGCAGCAGACTAAGTACTGTTAAGTACTGTTAAGTAAAACCAGCTGCCTGCAATTAGTGCAAGTTCGAATCTCACTAGGCTCAAGGTTGACTCAGCCTTCCATCCTTCTGAGGTAGGTAAAATGAGGACCCGGATTGTGGGGGCAATAAGCTGAATTTGTATAAAAAAGAACACTGCTTGTGGGGGGCAAAAGCCCTACTAAGCAGGTATATATAAAAGTATGAAGGCTATTGCTTAATGCATTGTAAGCTGCCCTGAGTCTCCGGAGAAGGGCGGCATATAAATCAAACTAATAAATAAATAAATAAATTACTTTGTACACTACTATTAATCTTCTCATCGTTCCTGTCACCCATCTCCTTCCACTAATGACTGTATGACTGTAACCCTGTTGCTGGTATCCTTACGATTTATATTGACTGTTTTCTAATATGATTCGATTGCTTATTTGTTCCCTATGATTATCATTAAGTGTTGTACCTTATGATTCTTGATGAATGTATCTTGTCTTTTATGTACACTGAGAGTGTATGCACCAAAGACAAATCCCTTGTGTGTCCAATCACACTTGGCCAATAAAGAATTCTGTTCTGTTCTGTTCTATTTTATTCTACTCTATTCTACTCTAGTCTAGTCTACTCTATTGATTATTTTAAGGATTTTTCAACCACTACAGGTGGATTCCTCTTTGACTAATACATATCGGAGCTATAAAATCAATTTAAGCATGTTTTGATTCCTTCGATCCAACAAGCTGCCTCAAAGAAGCTGGAGATACTATCATTTTTAATGGTTTCTATTTTTGAAATGAAAACACTTGGCAAAATATCTTTCATGTTTACATGTCAGTACTTTTTGGATGTTTTATGATTTATGGAATAGTTTCTGATAACGGATCTTTATGGATCTAAGTTCTAAAAATGTTATGCTTGGTTTTTTGGGGGTCTTGAAATTAATATATCCTCGAAAAATGCAATAGAAAGGACGTGGATTTTTTTTCTATTGGTGATCTAAAAAAAATCTAATTAAATCATATGGTTATATCTGCTTGCTTTTGATATGTTTTGGAAGAATATTGTAATCTATGTAACTAAATATATGGATAAACGTTTTCAATTTAAAAATATCAATGTTAACTTTGAATTATATTCTAACACCATATTCTAAAATCTGATAATTTTTGAGGAATATTGTTTACATCCAGAATGGAGAATAACTAAGAGAATTATATTGAGATATTGGAAAATTACTATTGCCCTGGATACCAAAGGAAATGTATAACATATCCATTTTTGAAAAGACCTTTTTTGCTACTAATTAAAAATGATAGATTTCCTTTGTCACAGATTTCACAATGTTTTGCAAGAATAGACCATTTTATGCATAATTTGATTCATTGTTAAACAATTAAATGAATACATGTGAGATATTTCAATGATTTGTATCAATTTAGTATGTTAATTCTTAGGGAATTTTTTTTCTCTTTGCTTATTTTACTTTCTTTTAAAAAACGGGGATTTTTTTGGTTTTGTTAATGCAATTTCATGAAAGATTATTTCCCATTCAAACAGGCCCAGAATTGTCCTTCAAGCAGCTGCCCTCCATGGCTGATTCATGCCCAGCTTATCAATGGAGACAGCCATGTCCTTTTGGTCACCACACTGTAAAAAGGAGGTTGAAACCATTGAAAGAGTGCAGAGAAGAGCAACCAGGATGATGAGGGGACTGGAGGCTAAAACATACAATGAACGGTTGCAGGAACTGGGCCTGGCTAGTCTAGTCATATCATCACCACTACCGGCTCAGGAGAACTGGGCTGAACTGGGAGGAACCCACCACTGCATGGTTTAGAGTAGGGCTTGTCAAACTCACAGCCAACAGGCCAGATGCGTCCCTTCCCGGTTTAGCGAAGGGGGAAAAGGTCCCGGTACGTCACGTGATGCCCGAGTTTGACACCACTGGTTTAGAGGGTTTATTAATATTCCCCAGCAATTCCCTTCACCAAAACCCCAGAACTGTCCCAATTAAGTCCAGCCACAAGCAGACCAATGCTAGTCCACAAAGCAATGGCCACTGAGCCCACAAGGCACTTGAAAGTTTCCCAGACAAAATAAAGCCACCAGGCAAAATTAAATCCACAATACAAGAGGGCAAGAGAAGTCCAGAGTTCACCAGGCACAATCCAGGTCAAGGCATGGATTCAATCCAAAGCAAGGCAGGGATCTCAACAACAGGAAAAACACAACTAGGATATGAACACATTGTTCCCAGCGTTGTCACCATCTATTTGTTGTGCTAAATAGACAGTTTCTGGTGCATTCCATCAAGAAGGACGAGGCTGCCTCCTCACCAGTAATCTGGCTGACCTTCGTTGCTCCTGACTTTTCTCTGTCCTATGGGTTATTGGATCAGGTGCAGAAGGCAGTTCCTCTTCCTCATCGCTGATCAGCTGCAGCTGCCTGCTTTACTAACCTGAAGCCTCAGAGCTGTCCTGCTGCAGTTGTCCTGCTTCAGCCAAATCCCTCTCAGACGGCTGCTCGGAGCCATCGACCAACTCCCCTCCAGATATGCCTGGAACTGGTTCATCCTCCTCCAAGCTGACATCTGGAGAGGTATCTGGGGAAGCATCTGGGGGAGTGATCGCACTTGGATTTCTTTAGATCTAGTATTCTTCAGGACAACTTGCTGGGGCCACCTCACTAAGGCCATCTCACTGTGGCCAACTTGTTGCAGGATACAACTCACCATGGCCAACTTGCTGCGGGAAAAGAGTTACACTAATATTGGAGAAATGGTGGAACAGAATCATTAAAGGATGCAAAAGGAGGGCGAAAAGAAAATGTCAATAACAAAAATTAAAATATTATTTTAAATAATTAAATTGAATCGTTGGATTGTCCCACAGCAAGTTGGCTGTGGCAAATGGGCCATGGTGAGTTGTGAGTCAGAGTCCATAGAAACTACATTTTTTGAGGCTTTGCCATTTCGAAGAAATATGCCGGGTGCTCCAGAGAGGGGCTTCCATTTAATCAGGCTAGTCTAGAGGAAAGGTGAAGGGTGTGGGTATGTTTGTACCAGATGCGGAGTATGAATATTCATGGACCGGATTGTTGCTTCAAAAACGATGGTGTTTTTGTGTCTGATTAAGTGGAACATGCTGATACATTTGTTAGTCTCCTTTCAAGGTAACACCAAGCAGGTCACATTAACTATTCCAGGGATAGTTTAAAGAAAGCAGCAATTAAGTCATAACATGCAACAATGGCTTTAGAGAACAAATAGAATATTCTCCGTAAAGGGGTAGGCAGGGTCTGGTTTCAATCTGAGCCATAAACTCCAGAAAACAGGTGACTTTGAAATCTGATTAGGGCTGATAGTCCCTGAGGGAGATGAGCGCTCTCTCTCCCTCTCCCCCCTATCTTTCTCTCTCTCCCTCTCTCCCTCTTTCCCTGTGTGTGTGTGTGAGAGAAAGTCAGATAAGAGAGATAGAAACACAGAGAGACAGAGGGAAAGGGGGAAAGGGAGAGAGTGAGAGAGAGAGAGAGGGGAGAGGGAGGGAAGGAGGAAAGGAAGGAAAAGGGAGGGAGGGAGAGAGAGAGGGAGGAAAGGAAGGGAGGGAGGAAAAGGGAGGGAGGGAGAGAGAGGGAGGGAGGAAAGGAAGGAAGGAAAGAGGGAGGGAGGGGGAGAGAGAGAGAGAAAGGGAGGGAGGAAAGAAAGGAAGGAAAAAGAGGGAAGGAGAGAGAGGGAAGAAGGGAGGGAAGGAAGGAAGGAAGGAAGGAAAAGGGAGGGAAGGAGGGAGGGACGGGGAGAGAGGGGAGGGAGGGACGGGGAGAGAGGGGAGGGAGGGCCCAACTCCTGAACAAAGAGAACTGGTTCGATGATGTCATATCATCACCGCTATCGGCTTGGCCAAACCAGACCGAACCGGGAGGAACCCACCATTGTTGCAATCGCAAGAAATGTGTACAGGTGGTCCTTGGCTTACACTTGAGCCCAGAATTTATATTGCTGAGATATTTGTTACGTGAGTTTTGCCCCATTTTTTGACTTTTCTTATCACAGTTGTTTATTTATTTATTTATTAGTTCGATTTATATGCCGCCCTTCTCCGGAGACTCAGGGCAGCTTACAATGCATTAAGCAATAGCCTTCATACTTTTGTATATACCTGCTCAGTAGGGCTTTTGGCCCCACCAAGCGGTGTTCTTTTGTATACAAAGTCAGCTTATTGCCCCCACAATCCGGGTCCTCATTTTACCTACCTCGGAAGGATGGAAGGCTGAGTCAACCTTGAGCCTGGTGAGATTTGAACTTGCAATAATTGCAGGCAGCTGGCAACTAAGTGCTACTTTAACAGCACTTAGTCCACTGCGCCACCAGGCTCTTAAGGGACTCACTGTTGTTATTAAGTGAGTAACACGGTTGTTAAATGAATCTGGCTTCGCCATTGACTTTGCTTGCCTGAAGATCACAAAAGATAGTCACGGGACCCTGGGACTCTACAACCATCATAAATATGAACCATAAAATAAAATTAAGAAATATTAGATAGGAATAAATTGGATTTGAATAGGCACGAAGGGAATATGTATGTAACTGAAGTGGGACTGAATGTACAAAAAGTATATATGGAATATGCATGATAGTATATTGTAATATACATGAAAGAAAAAGTGCTAGTAAAGTATGTACCAGACAAGTGGCACCAAGTCGAATGTTTTTAAATTGTATATTTAATAAAATTAATAATCATCATAAAAAAATATGAACCAGTTGCCAAGTATCTGAATGCAAATCATAGGACCGTGTCTGTAGAGATTCTCGGTCCTCCAGGTCATGGGTGTCCCAAAGGGGCTTTTTCAGGAGGCAACTGGACTTCTTTGTTTTTTGTGTGAAAACATTTCCCTTCTCATCCAAGAAGCTTCTTCAACTCTGACTGGATGGTGGGGAATGGAAGGATTTATGCTCCTTGCAGACAGCTGGTCCTTTGCATTCTTTTAGAGCTTCTCAACCTTGGTAGCTTGAAGATGGGTGGACTTCAACTTCCAGAATCCCCCAGCCAGCTGCGCTGGCTGGGGGATTCTGGGAGTTGAAGTCCATCCATCTTCAAGCTTCCAAGGTTGAGAAACACTGTTTTAGAGGGTTGTTGAGGCCATTTGGAGGTTTATCTGTGTCCTCAGGGTCACCTGAGTGGTGCAAATGGTCTGCAATTTTTTCTCTAGAAATCCTACTCTTTCCTACTCCCGTACCATTCGAGTATGTGACCAGGTGCAACAATCATAAGTGTGAACAATGATCAGAAGTCACCCTTTTTCCAGTGCTGTTCACTAAATGAACTGTCGGAAGTTGAGGACTACCTGTACCACACCCACAATGCACACCCATGTATGCAATTTACTTGTCTCATTTTCTCACTCTATTTTTCGGCTCAGATTAAAACCAGTAGAGTCGAGGGTGCCAGAGATACGAGCAATTGGCTCCTTCTTGATCTCCGGGTGACCCTGGACCTCTTTTTTTTCCTTTTCTCTTTGCAAAGGCTGATTCTGGTTTGACATCACTGCAGAATTAATTTCCAGACTGTTGGGCAAAGCAATCGGTGACTGAGGAGGCAAAAGAGCTCCCAGTTTTTGGAAACTTTCCAAGTCTAATTCCAGGCTCTATATTCTGTGTGGGTGTGTGCATGGGCGTATACGAGCGTGTAAGAGGGAGAATCAGAGGGAAGCGGGGAAGCCTCAGCTTCTGTAATTGCTGCTGTAAGAAGTTAGCACCCACCCCTCTCCTAGGAAAATGAAATATTTTACCAAATATTAAAAGGGCAGAATATTTTCCCTAAAAGGGAGAATGTCAGATATGCTTCCTTTCAGTACTCAAGAAAGAAAAACTCTGACTCCATTTTTGTAGAGAAAAGTACTTTTACTGAGTATGAACTGAATGCAACCAAAGAAAAGCAAAATCTGAGGCAATAGGCGCGAAAATCACATACAGAAAGCATCCCCAAAACCTTCCCCGCAAGGGACCAGTCAGGATTGACCAACCCACATCCCCCCAAGGTGTCATGTGGGGTGCAGCTTCCAATGGCTCCATCCTTCTGGTATGCCAGGACGGTTGACTTTGACTGGTTATCAGCACATCTTCCAGCTGCAGAAAAAGCACTGAGGAAAACTTTCTCCAATTCACTCCCTGTTACGAGGCATCTCCACCAGCTCGCTTCCCCCCTCTCAAATACCCAGACAGCTCCCCCCTCCCCCCGTTACAATGGCAGCCGTAGCAAGCAAGCAATATAGAAGCGGAGGCTGACAGGCAGAAATTCAGTGCCTCCCCACTTTTGATATTGATATTGTTTCCTGATTGCTTATTTGTACCCTATGACTATACCTTATACCTTATGATTCCTGATGAATGTATCTTGTCTTTTATGTACACTGAGAGCGGGTGCACCAAAGACAAATTCCTTGTGTGTCCAATCACACTTGACCAACAAAGAATTCTATTCTATTCTATTCTATTCTATTCTATTCTATTCTATTCTATTCTATTCTATTCTATTCTATTCTATTCTATTCTATTCCATTCCATTCCATTCCATTCCATTGTAATTCTGAACTTCTATTCTATTCTATTCTGTTCTGTTCTGTTCTGTTCTGTTCTATTCTATTCTATTCTATTCTATTCTATTCTATTCTATTCTATTCCATTCCATTCCATTCCATTCCATTCCATTCCATTCCATTCCATATTTTCTATTCTATTCTATTCTATTCTATTCTATTCTATTCTATTCTATTCTATTCTATTCTATTCTATTCTATTCTATTCTATTCCATTCCATTCCATTCCATTCCATTCCATTCCCTTTTTCTATTCTATTCTATTCTATTCTATTCTATTCTATTCTATTCTATTCTATTCTATTCTATTCTATTCTATTCTATTCTATTCTATTCTATTCTATTCTATTCTATTATTCTATTCTATTCTATTCCATTCCATTCCATTCCATTCCATTCCATTCCATTCCATTCCATTCCATTCCCTTTTTCTATTCTATTCTATTCTATTCTATTCTATTCTATTCTATTCTATTCTATTCTATTCTATTCTATTCTATTCTATTCTATTCTATTCTATTCTATTCTATTCCATTCCATTCCATTCCATTCCATTCCATTCCATTCCATTCCATTCCATTCCCTTTTTCTATTCTATTCTATTCTATTCTATTCTATTCTATTCTATTCTATTCTATTCTATTCTATTCTATTCTATTCTATTCTATTCTATTCTAATTCCATTCCATTCCATTCCATTCCATTCCATATTTTCTGTTCTATTCTATTCTATTCTATTCTATTCTGTTCTGTTCTGTTCTGTTCTGTTCTGTTCTGTTCTGTTCTGTTCTGTTCCGTTCCGTTCCGTTCCATTCCATTCCATATTTTCTATTCTATTCTATTCTATTCTATTCTATTCTATTCTATTCTATTCTATTCTATTCTATTCTATTCTATTCTATTCTATTCTATTCTATTCTATTCTATTCCATTCCATTCCATTCCATTGTAATTCTGAACTTCTATTCTATTCTGTTCTGTTCTGTTCTGTTCTGTTCTATTCTATTCTATTCTATTCTATTCTATTCTATTCTATTCTATTCTATTCTATTCTATTCTATTCTATTCTATTCCATTCCATTCCATTCCATTCCATTCCATTCCATTCCATATTTTCTATTCTATTCTATTCTATTCTATTCTATTCTATTCTATTCTATTCTATTCTATTCTATTCCATTCCATTCCATTCCATTCCATTCCATTCCATTCCATTCCATATTTTCTATTCTATTCTATTCTATTCTATTCTATTCTATTCTATTCTATTCTATTCTATTCTATTCTATTCTATTCTATTCTATTCTATTCCATTCCATTCCATTCCATTCCATTCCGTTCCATTCTTTGTCAATTGGCCATGAAGGCCTGGACCAGTCTATTCAACATAACAAAGGTCTACCTCCTTCAAGCAGAGCCATAGTAAGAATTGTCCAAAGCCCCTTTCATTACACCATCACCCAGTAAGAGTCAGCCAAGCCTGGGACACAGACGACCTACAAAGTTACCCCTGCATGGCCCCATGGGAGTCTGACAACCAATCAGAACACAAGCTCAAATTCAAATCTCCAACAGAGTGCATAAATCTCTCTTTCTCTCTCCACTCCATGTGCCTTTTTTTTGCCCAGGATCTCAAACCCTGTGATCCTGTCCACCATTAAAAACCATCTTTCCAAAAAGCCACCATGCTTCCGGTGTTTTTCTCCCCACTTGGAACTGAACCCAGGAGGACATTTCTTCCAATGCTGCCAGCCTGCTGCTGATTGAGGAGGGAGGGGATTAGCCTGAGAGGGAGAATTGCTCCCCGTAGTGGTTTCCATTCATGCCACTCTTGCCAGGTGCACCTTCGTGGCATCTCCCGCTGCATCTGGCTGGGTGGATGCCAGCTGGGGCTTGGGAGGGCCGGGCTGTGGGGAACGAGGCCCCGAATTGTGTTCTGGCTCGAAATTCGAAGTGATTGATTCTCCCCGGCACAATGAAGTCGGCAAGTTTGCCGCAGCAAAAAGCCTGCATTTCACCCCTTGCATAAATCATAGCTTCGTGCTGGGACGCATGGCGAGAAAAACCGTGCGGACGGAAGAAAGAGGCAGCCCCGGGTTTCTCAGTGGGAATCAGCCAGACAAGATAATCAATTTCTAAAAGATGAAGCACCGGTAGGAGGAAAAAAAAAATTCAAGCGCGGAAATAAAAATGAGGCAGCACAACAAATCAGTACACCGAATCTCCCTGGCTCCCTGTACAAATTTGCCAGTAAAAATGCCTGTTTTTATTTTTTATTTTTAAAAAAACCTTGGCTGTGGAAGAGAAGTAATGGTTGTAAACAAAAGGAGGAAAAGAAGCTCAGGAGGGAATCCGGGGAGACTCTGTTTGTATGGCACCACCGTGGCAACAATCCTGCAAAATATCTGACTTTTTTTTTCAAGCCTGCACAACAGTGGATCCTTTCTTTGGGGTGTGGAGCGTTGGAGGGAAGATGCCAGAAAATGTCTGGAGCTCATTAAATTAATCTTAAAATAAGCCAATAGAGTTGACATGAGCATTTCCACCTGGAACACTAACAGGAACAAAATAACCGAGTTGGAAGGGACTTTGGAGGTCCTCCAGTCCAACCCCTTGCTCAAGCAGGAGACCTTATATCCATGATGGTGAACCTATGGCATGGAAGTTCTGCCCTAGCTCAGCTCCAGTGTGCATGCGCGGCCCGGCCAACTGATTTTCAGGCCTTCCGGTCCCACCGGAAGTCAGGAAACTAGCGGTTTCCCAACTCCAGGGGGATGCGGAAGGCTGTTTTTGCCCTCCCCAGGCTCCTAGAAAGCCTCTGGAGCCTGGTGAGGGGAAAAACGGGCCTACTGGGCCCACATTGCCGTCGCATGCCAAAAGCAGGGGGAAGTGTGTGTGTGTGTGGGGGTCACGTGTGCATGCGCAGGAGGGCAGGGCACATTGGATTATGGATGTGGGCACATGCACCTGCGACCCTCCACACTCCCACCACTTTTGGCACACAACGGCAAAAAGGTTAGCCATCACTGCCTTATATCATTCTGGACAAATCGCTGTCCTGTCACTTCTTAAACTCCCTCCCTCCTGCCCGCTTCTGCAGGTGCTTTTCACTATATATATATATATATATATATATATATATATATATATATATATATATATATATATATATATATATATATATATATATATATATATGTAGGTCTTTGGTTATTCGGGTCTTCTCCCGCGTAGATTTGGAAGTATCTTGGCAACGTTTCGACGAAGTCTCATTCGTCATCTTCAGGCTGGTGTTCTCAGCTTTGTGCTTCCAGGAAGCTCCTGGAAGCTCCTTCATGCTTCTTTACTCCTGGAAGCACGAAGCTGAGAACACCAGTCTGAAGATGACGAATGAGACTTCGTCGAAACGTCGCCAAGATACTTCCAATTCTACACGGGAGAAGACCCGAATAACCAAAAACCTACATACAAACACCCGCGAAAACCTCAGAAAACACACACACACACGTATGTAAATCTTTGGTTATTCGGGTCTTCTCCCACGTAAAATTGGAAGTGTCTTGGCGACATTTCGACAAAGTCTCATTCGTCATCTTCAGGCTGGTGTTCTCGGCTTCGTGCTTTCAGGAGCAAAGGAGCACGAAGGAGCTTCCAGGAGCTTCCTGGAAGCACGAAGCTGAGAACACCAGCCTGAAGATGACGAATGAGACTTCGTCGAAACATCGCCAAGATACTTCCAATTCTACGCGGGAGAAGACCCAAATAACCAAAGACCTACATACAAACACCCACGAAAACCTCAGAAAACAAATATATATATATACACATACATACATACATACATACATACATACATACATACATACATACCATTTTCACAAAAATAAGACCCAACCGGAAAATAAGTCTTAGCATGATTTTCCAGGATGCTTATAATATAAGACCTGCCCCCCCAAATAAGCCCCAGTTAAGATTGTCAGCCAGATGGATGCATTTAGTACTGTATTTTCCCCCCAAATAAGACCTAACCAGAAAAATAAGGCCTTACGTGTCTTTTGGAGCAAAAATTAATATAAGACTTGGTCTTATTTTGGGGGAAACACAGTATTATATTTAAATAGAAAGAGAAAAGATGAGAAGAAAGAAAGAAAGAAAGAAAGAAAGAAAGAAAGAAAGAAAGAAAGAAAGAAAGAGGATGCCGTCCATCCTACTTAAATTAATTAGCAAAGAAAGACTCCTGGCTCATTATTTTTTTCCAAGAGTAGACTTTACTAAAGAACAAAGCAGTTACAGATGTAGCAAGGCAGAATCTGTCAACTTGGCAGGAAAAAGATGTAGTTAAGTTCCCTTTTTTCCCTGGCCACCCCTGTTATCAATCAATGTCCAATTAGAAGTTCTCAGATTGTTTAGGAAACCGACTCTGCATCCCTCTTTCTCCACTCCTCATTTTTTTTTTGGCTGACCTTGTGTTGGATTGGTACGACTCACTGTTAGGGCCAGCCCGGCTTCATCACCCCCCCCCCGTCCTTAATCACCCACATTCCAAATCCTCCCCCCCCCCCGTTGCAAATGTCAGGATGTGATGTTAGAAGCAGAATGGCAGCCAGGACAGAGGGAAACCCACAGGAACAACTTTCTTATGCTCCTAATATAGTCAGCAATTTTCCTTCGGCTGTTTTGAAATGAGGACTCAACCAGTGGTGGGATTCAGCCAGTTCTGTCGGGTTTGAACAAACCGGGAGTGGCGACTATGGTAGGCCCCGCCCACCCACCCGGATGTAATGATGTCCTATTTAGCCACATTTTGGAGGCTGTGTGCATGTCCGTAAGGCACGAGCACGAGCAAAGAGCATGCACAAAAAGCCGAGCATGCATGGAAGATTACATTTGCAAACTGGTAGGTAAGGTAAGTGAATCCCACCTCTGGATGCAACTAAGATTTCTGGAGCAATTCCCGGGACCCACTCAGTTCCTTAGGAGTGTCTGCCTCTTCCTGCATTTTAAAGGTTAAATCATATCACAAATGGATCCCTCCACATAGAAAATTGTGGTGCAGGACAGAGCATTTTCCTTGCAAATTTCATCTACGGGGTGAGGTCAAACAATCAAGATGGTGGCCAAGCTGAAAGATGAAATGTCCACCCCTGTTAGCCTGTAACAAGAGACAGGATTTCCCCTGCATGTTCTCAGAGACACAATTTTGAATTTTTTTTTTTATCTCTTTGCAGATGGCCCTCTCCTTGAACTGAGTCTTGGAGAACAAGAGGTGGATGGATCCAGTGGTGGGATTCAGCCAGTTTGCACCGCTTCGGGAGAACCGGTTGTTAACTTTCTGAGCAGTTTGGCAAACTGGTTGTTGGAAGAAATCAGTAGGGCAGAGAACCGGTTGTTAAATTATTTGAATCCCATCACTGGATGGATCCCATTTGTTTTTTAGCTTTCTTGGCATCCCACATATTAGTAATGTTCACAGGGGAAGGTGTCACAATAGGCAAGTAACATTTGCAGCAGCCCCATTTCTATGTGGGTCAAGTGTCAGGCCTGCCCCACTTAGGTCCCTAGCCAAGAAAGCCCCTCGACTCCATGAAGTGAAAGGCTCTTTTACTGAGGTTAACTAGTTGCAATAGAAGAAAGGCGAGATCTAAGAATTCCCACGTAAAATGTTACACTTTTCCCTAGCTCCACATTCCTCCCCCCCTTGATCAGTGCAGCACTGTCCATTGATGCTCCATTGAGATGTTTTGGGAATGCTTGGATGTTAGGAGTTGCTTGGTGCAATTCACATCCTGTTTTTCCTCTAGGTGTCCTTGAAGATTGGAACCATCTGGAGTTTGGCACATCTGGTTTCTGGCAAGGCTGTCCTCCCCCATCCTGCCATTTGTCTCTCTAGTTCCTTTCCCACGTCTACCTTCTGTATTCCATTCTGCATCCTCCCCTCCCACCTATCCCTTTATGATGGGATACCAGCAGTGGTGGGATTCAAGTAATTTAACAACCGGTTCTCTGCCCTAATGATTTCTTCCAACAACCAGTTTGCCAAACTGCTCAGAAAGTTAATGACCGGTTCTCCCGAAGAGGTGAGAACTGGCTGAATCCCGCCACTGGATGCCAGCGAAGCCAAAAAGCTGAACATGGCAGAACTGACAATCAGTTTTGTGTGCATGCACGAAGGGTGGGTCTTTGATCACACTGCTAAGTGCAGTGCCTGTTTTAACTTCACCCTCCCATGGATGTTTTACAGGTAGTCCTCAACTTACAATTTCCATTTAGTGATCAAATAAAGTTACAAGGGCACTGAAAAAAGTGAGTTATGACCATTACTGAGCCACGGTGGTGCAGTGGTTAGAGTGCAGTACTGCAGGGTACTTCTGCTGACTGCCGGCTGCTGCAATTTGGCAGTTCAAATCTCACCAGGCTCAAGGTTGACTCAGCCTTTCATTTTTCCGAGGTTGGTAAAATGAGGACCCAAATTGTTGGGGGCAATATATTGACTGTGTAAACGGCTTAGAGAGGGCTGTAAAGCACTGTGAAGCAGTATATAAGTCCAAGTGCTATTGCTCTTCCTTTTCCCCTCCCTCCCACTCCCTTCTTTTCCTTCCTTCCTTCCTTGCACCATAGTTAGACTGCAGCATTACAGGCTAATTCTGCCAACTGCCAGGAGTTCGATCCTGACCTGCTCAAGGTTGATTCAGCCTTCCATCCTTCCGAGGTGGGTAAAATGAGGACCCAGATTGTTGGGGCCAACAGACTGACTCTATAAACTACATAGAGAGGGCTGTAAAGCACTGTAAAGCAGTATATAAGTCTAAGGGCTATTGCTATTTTTCACACTTACGACCACTGTAGCATTCCTATGGTCATATGATAAAGATTCAGGATCTGGACAATTGCTCCTCATGTGAGTTTGGCCAAAGGTCAGTCAGTTGGAGAGAGCCAGGTGGGTTTCATTGGAGCCTGTTTTGTATTTTGCAGATTTGAGCTGTCAGAGAAGCCCCAGAGTGTTGGGAAAATGTGGCATGGAACCAATTGTATCCAGAAGTGGGAAAATGTTTGCCACTTTCAGTAATCAGGTAAGTGAGAAATACCAGCATGAGCAAATCAGAAGATGTCCTCAGGAGCCCAAGAACAAGGCATTCCTGGGAAATGGATGGAATAGAATAGAATAACAGAGTTGGAAGGGACTCTGGAGGTCTTCTAGTCCAACCCCCTGCCCAGGCAGGAAACCCTACACCACTTCAGGATGGATTCATTTATTTATCAAGTATGCATGCATGACTGCTTACCATAAAAGGAAACAAATACAGCCACTGCATTATCAGCAGGTCAACATATAGAAATTACAATAATTAAAAAACAATGCTAATAAATCAATTGATAAATTAACATCCAGTTCCAAACGGCATTCAGTCAAGGCCTGAAGCTGCCCCATTCCTCCCAAGTCCCCTTCTTTCTTCTGCAGGGAGATGACCAGAGCCCCAGGCAAGTTCTGGAGGGAGGGTGTTAAAATGTGGGAGCCATGGAGAATTGATATTCTGCTGGTTCGTACCAGTTTGGGTAAACCGGTAGCGGCGAGCGCAGGCACCTGTCCTATTTAGCTGGGCACATGCATAGAAGGCAAGCGGGCGAGCAAAGCATGTGTGGAAGGCTGGGTGCATGCATGGAAGGTGCGTGCGAGAGGTCAACCAGTGGTAAGCATTTCTGAAACCCACTGCAGGACCCCTGATTGAAAACAAAAATTTCTGGCTCCTCCCACCGCATAATAATGAGTTATTTCCTTTATTGGTTATTCTCAGATGATCCCTTGGATGGGTCAACTCTAGTTGGAGGAGTTGGGCTGAAAATTCCCAGAATACATACAGTGTTGTAAATCCAAAATATGGAACGTGGTAGAAAATACTTCCTTAGATGGGATCTCAATCAATCAATCAATCAATCAATCAATCTGTCAACATCCATCTTGAGAATCCAAATAGTTTCCCTCTTGACATAATCAGAATAGAACTGGAAGGGACCTTGGAGGTCTTCTAGTCCAGCTCCCTAATGGGTGACCCTATGCCATTTCAGACAAGTGGCTGTCCAGTCTTCTCTTAAAAACCTCCAGTGATGAAGCAACCACAACTTCTGGAGGCAAGCCATTCCCCTGGTTAACTGTCCTCACTGTTAGGAAGTTTCTCCTTAATTCCAGGCTGATTTTCTCCTTGATTAGACGGCCACATGTCAATGGGATGTAACATTGGGAATACTGCATCCAGTTCTGGTCACCATGATATGGAAAAAGTCCTGAGGTCCTAGCAAGAATGCAGAGATGAGCAACAAAGTTGATGAGTGGGCTGGAGGCTAAACTGTATGATGAACAGTTGAGGAACTGGGTATGTGTAGCCTAATGAAGAGAAGACCTGGGGGAGACCTAATAGCGCTTGAAGGTCTGTCATTGGGAAGAGGGCATTGATTTATGCTCCAAAGCCCCTGAGGGCAGGACAAGAAACAATGGGTGGAAGCTCATTGTTGGGAGATTCACCCTGGATATAAGGAAGACTTTCCCGACAGAACAATGAATCAATGGAACAGCTTGCCTTCTGGTCTTGTGGGTGCTCCATCGCTGGTGGCTTTCAAGAAAAGATTGGACATTCATTTGTCTGGCATGGTATAAGGACTCCTACCTTGGACAGGGAGTTGGACTAGCAGACCTCCAAGATCCCTTCCAGCCCTACGATTCTATGATAGTTGTTCTGACCTAGGCTTCCCAAGAGCGTGAAGCAGACTCCTTCTCCTTTTTATTAAGTTACGGTGAATGCCACTCATTCCCATCCAGCAAAGTCTTTCAAGGGAGAATTTACAGTCACAGACCTTATCTGGCTTGGCGAACTGCCAGGCCGATATCTTCAAAACTTAGCAAAGAGTCTCGGAGAACCAATTATTTATTTATTTATTTATTTATTAGATTTGTATACCGCCCTTCTCCTTGCGGACTCAGGGCGGTGGACAGCCAAGTAAAAAACAATACACAAAAGTTAAAAAATTTCTTAAAAAAGCATATAACCCTGGCTAAGAAATTAAAACCATTAAATATTAAAATACCCAACCATAAAATACAAATCTTTAAAAATTTAAAAAACTTTAAGGGGGTCAGGCTAGACCAGCAAGCCGAAAGAGATGGGTTTTCAGGGCCCGACGAAAAGTCCGGAGGTCGGGAATTCTTCTCAGTTCTGGAGGGAGATCGTTCCAGAGGGAGGGGGCTGCCACAGAGAAAGCCCTCCCCCTGGGGGTCGCCAGCCGACATTGTCTGGCTGACGGCACCCTGAGGAGACCCTCTCTGTGGGAGCGCACCGGCCGGTGGGAGGCTATTGGTGGCAGAAGGCGGTCCCGTAAGTACCCTGGCCCTAAGCCATGGAGCGCTTTAAAGGTGGTCACCAACACCTTGAAACGCACCCGGAAGTCCACCGGCAGCCAATGCAGCTCGCGCAGGAGAGGTGTCACGTGGGAGCGTCCCGTCGCTCCCATAATCCCCTGCGCGGCCGCATTCTGCACCAGTTGGAGCCTCCGGGTGCACCCCAAGGGGAGCCCCATGTAGAGAGCATTGCAGTAGTCCAGGCGAGAGGTGACGAGTGCCTGAGTGACTGTGCGTAAGGAGTCCCGATCTAGAAAGGGCCGCAACTGGCGTATCAGGCGCACCTGATAAAAAGCTCCCCTGGCCACAGCTGTCGTGTGATCCTCCAAAGACAGCCGTGGGTCCAGGAGGACACCCAAGTTGCGTACCCTTTCCGTGGGGGCCAATGATTCGCCCCCAATAACCAGCGATGGTGTCAGCTGGCTATATCGGGACGCCGGCAGCCACAGCCACTCGGTCTTGGAGGGGTTGAGTCGAAGCCTGTTTCTCCCCATCCAGGCCCGCACGGCTTCAAGGCACTGGGACATCACTTCCACGGCATCGTTGGGGTGGTCTGGGGTGGAAATGTACAGCTGCGTATCATCAGCGTACTGATGGAACTCCACCCCAAAACCACGGATGATCTCACCCAGCGGCTTTACATAAATGTTGAACAGGAGGGGCGAGAGGACCGATCCCTGCGGCACCCCACACACCAGGCGCCTCGGGGTCGACCGCTGCCCCCCTGTCAACACAGATTGCGACCGGTCGGAGAGGTAGGAGGAGAACCACCGTAAGACGGTGCCTCCCACCCCCAGTCCCTCCAACCGGCGCAACATGATACCATGGTCGATGGTATCAAAAGCCGCTGAGAGGTCTAATAACACCAGGATAGAGGAATAACCCCTACCCCGGGCCAGCCAGAGATCATCCACCAACGCGACCAATGCTGTTTCGGTGCTGTAACCAGACCTGAAGCCGGACTGGAGCGGGTCTAAATAGACAGCTTCATCCAGGTACCGAGGGAGCTGCCATGCAACCACACTCTCAACAACCTTCGCTAAAAAGGGAAGGTTGGAGACTGGACGATAGTTAGCTAAAATAGCCGGGTCCAGGGAGGGCTTCTTGAGGAGGGGCCTCACCACCGCCTCCTTCAAGGTGGCCGGTAGGGCACCCTCACTCAAAGAAGCATTTATAATCTCCTGGAGCCAGCCTCGTGTAACCTCCCGGGAGGCCAGCACCAACCAGGAGGGACACGGGTCCAATAAACATGTGGTTGCGTTCAGTCTCCCCAAGGTCCTGTCCACGTCCTCGGGAGCCACAGGATCGAACTCAGCCCAGATAACACTCTCAAGACCTGCCTCGGTCACCTCGCCCGAACTAACCCAGTCGGCGGCCAGGTCGTCCC
The DNA here is from genome assembly GCA_038048745.1 of Coluber constrictor foxii. NCBI lineage: Eukaryota > Metazoa > Chordata > Lepidosauria > Squamata > Colubridae > Coluber > Coluber constrictor. The sequence continues at coordinate 25,322,367 of CM075968.1, forward strand.
GAATCTGAGTTATTTTGTCATCCAGATATTGAACAAAATCCTCAGCACGACCCTGCAAGGGATCCTCCCGCGCTCCCGGATGAAGGAGGGAGCGGGTCACCCTAAACAGGGCGGCTGGGCGATTATCTGATGACGCGATAAGAGCGGCAAAATAGTTAGATTTTGCCACTTTTATCGCCACTAAGTAGGTCTTAATGTGAGCTCTTACTAGTGTCAAGTCAGATTCAGAGCGACTGGCCCTCCAACCGCTCTCTAGGCGTCTTCTCCGGCGTTTCATCTCCCTCAGCTCCTCGGTAAACCAAGGAGATAAGTGAGTTCGACGCCGGGTCAGAGGCCGCGAAGGCACGACGCGGTCCAAGGCCCCACCGGCTGCCCTATTCCAGGCAGCCACCAGATCCTCAGCCGAGTCGTGTGTCAGTGTCTCAGGAAATGGCCCAAGCTCCGTCTGGAACCTATCAGGATCCATCAGGCGCCTGGGGCGGAACCACCTGGTCGGTTCCGCCTCCCTGCGGTGAGGTGCAGCGGTCTGAAAGTCGAGTCGAAGGAGCGAGTGGTCCGTCCATGACAAGGGCTCCACAACTATATCCCCAATGTCTAGACCACTCAACCACTGACCAGAGACAAAAACTAGATCCAGGGTGTGTCCACCAACGTGGGTCGGGCCCCGAATTACCTGGGTCAGGTCCATGGCCGTCATGGAAGCCATGAACTCCCGGGCTAACTCAGATGTTTCACCGATAGATGGCAGGTTGAAATCCCCCATGACCATAAGCCTAGGGGTATCAACCGCCACCTCGGCTACAACATTGAGAAGCTCGGGCAGGGTTGTTGCCACGTGGCAGGGAGCCAGGTATGTGACTAACAAACCCATCTGCCCACCACGACCCCACCTCACGAAAATGGACTCACACCCGGCTATCTGAGGTACAGTGGTCTCCCTCGGACTCAAACCTTCCTTAATAATGACCGCTACTCCCCCACCCCTCCCCTGAGCTCTCGGCTGGTGGAATGCAAGGAAACCTGGTAGGCACATCTCCACGAGGGGAACACCCCCCTCGTGGCCCAACCAGGTCTCAGTAATGCCGGCCAGGTCCGCACCCCCCTCTTGAAGAAGGTCACATATGAGGGGGGCCTTATTGACAACGGACCTCGCGTTGCATAACAACAGCCTGAGCTTCGGGTCCTGAGACTCTAAACAACAATTAAGTGAACTATTTGTCTCCTGCAAACACCCCTCCCCTTTTGCTGCTCTTTTATTCCCTCTGGGTGGGGCCATTCATTGCCCACCTGTGGCCTTAGTTCCAAATTGACCCTTGTTCTTTTGCTGTTCCCTTCGTCTGGCAACTCTGCGCATGCGCACCCTGGGAACAGGCTCCAGCTGTTCATCTGCCTCACTGATGTCTGACTCCGAAGGCAGCTGATAACTCACATCCAGCCCTGGCCCCCTCTCTGCCTCTGATGCAGAGCCCTCATTGGAGCCTTCCCCAGACTCCAGGATTGGCCCATGTTCCTCCCCAACCTCCTTACTGTCTGAATCTGTTGCTAGCTCTGCTGTCCGCTGGCGGGCCACAACAATAGGTGGGCATCATTCCTTGCTAATAAGATTATATGGGCATTTGAACGCCAAAGTTTTTTTTAAAAAAAGAACATTATTCTTTTCTCTCTTTTTAGAAACATCACTTTTAAAATAATAAAAGCCCAACTTTTGCTTCCCTAGTGTGTCACACAATTGCCTACACAATGCTGATTGTTGTAGCGATAGACACATTGTGCCATCTGAATATCTTTTCCAAGGCCTTCATTACAGACATACTGAATATCACACAATTTTTGGGGGGGTCATTCACCATTGTAACTGGCTTTTATAGCTAAATAGCTGATACAGAAGTGTGTGTGTGTGTGTGTGTGTGTGTGTGTGTGTGTGTGTGTGGTGTTTTTCTCTCTCCTTCTTTTTGAATTAAATGTGGAGATATTTCCATTCCTGGAAACTGTGCTGCCCCTCTCCCCTCTCTCACATGAACATATATCAGGAATTCTACAGGTGTTTATTCAATCCCTCCAAACAGGTCCTTGGAACCAAACTTCCTTGGAACCAAATTTGGAAACCCCCGTTGTGCAAGTCCGGATTCCGAGCTCAGACTGGCATGAGTCTCTGGGTAACTCGGGCACACACAAAGTCCCCAATGGATGTGTGCCCCAATGGGCACACACGAAGTCCAGGAAAACAGTCCATGATTCAGACATGTCTGCCACAAACTGGTGGCAACCCACAGAGGATTTCACCACTGGTTTATTTGAGGGGCTGCCACAAAGAAGAAGGGGTCAAACTATTTTCCAAAGCACCAGAAGACAGGACAAGAATCAGGTCAGGATATACGGCAGAAGCACAAATGGCATGAAACTGGGCATGTTGCTCCAGCAATACTCAAGTCCTGGGGTGGGACTAATAGCAATAGCCCTTAGACTGATGTACTGTTTCACAGTGCTTTACTAAGCACTGTGTCACTGTGTACAGAGTCAGCCTCTTATCCCCAACTATCTGGCTCCTCATTTTACCGATCTTGGAAAGATGGAAGGCTGAGTCAACCTTGAGCCAGTCAGAATCGAACTGCTGGCAGTGGGCAGAGGGAAGGAAGGAAGGAGGGAAGGAAGGAAGGAAGAGCAATAGTACTAGACTTATATACTGCTTTGCAGTACTTTACAGCCCTCTCTAAGCGGTTTACAGAGTCAGCCTCTTGCCCCCAACAATCTGGGTCCTCATTTTACCAACCTTGGATGGAAAGAAGGCTGCCGGTGAGAATCAAACTCCTGGCAGTGGGCAGAGTTTGTCTGCAATACTGCATTCTAACCACTGCGCCAACATGGCTGCAGCCATTCATGAGAGGGGAGGTTGCGTCCTTGTGAGTAGCCTAGCTGACCAGTGTTGTGCCTGTCTCCTCTATGTTCTACATGTCCTTTGATCAGGAGAATCAAAGGACTCTTCTGATAGAAGGAGGACTCCCCCTCTTGGTCATTGCTCATGGGCGTCAGCTGCTCCTGATCTTCACCTGGCAAACCTGCTGCACCTGCTCAGCCTTAGCCTGTCACTGGTCCCATTGAGCCCAGCAGAGGCTGTTCAGTCAGGCTAGCACTCTCCAAGCCCTGATCCTGACCGACACTTGGCTCACTGCTTTCCTCCAACTCGGCCTCTGTTGTGACCCAGGCCCAAGTAGGTATTATCAGATGCAATCAGTTCTAAACAAACAGACTTTATTAGAACAGCTGGGAATTAACTCATTCTCAGCATAGTCCAAATTAAATAAAAAAAAATCTTCATAACACAATTCTTCAGCCTTATCACCAACCTTGGTCTAAGCAAACTGCCAAAGGCTTCTCTTGGCAAAAGTCCAGAAGCAGAAGATGCAGACAAGAAATAAATGCAGCAAGACAAGGAACAAATCTATCAACATTGTTTTCCGGCAAAGAGCCCAAGAGCCGTTGCTGGTCTTTTAAGCCTAATGGGAGGGGCCAATCATCTCGTGGCCTTACTCCTGAGTCGTCCTCTCTGCTTTAGCTGCTCCTGCCTTCTGGCAGCTCTTCTCATACGTGCACTAGGAACAGGCTCCTCCTATTCCTCTGCCTCTCTGCTGTCAGTCTCTGGAGGCTCCGAAGTCCACACCTCACTCCCCAATGGCCACGGTCCCATCTCTGCCTCTGATGCAGAGCCCTCCTCTGGGCCTTCCCCAGCCTCCAGGACTGACCCCTGTTCTTCCTCAGCCTCATCGCTGTCCGACTCCACTGCCAGCTCCACAGGCTGCTGGCGGACCACAACAGCCTCTTCTCTGAACTCGTGTCCGGAGAGAGGTCCTGGGGTGGGTCCATGGCAGAAATCTGGCTATGCGTGACCCACTGTTGGAAGAAATATCCATCTGGTTCAGTTCCAAGCCAGGAGAAAGACACTGGAAACATGGAGGCTGATTGGAAAGAGTGTTTAATGGTGAAAGGAACTACCAAGCACATGGTCCTGCTGCAGCTGAAGGAGTCTGCACCATGGAGTTGAGAGTAGGGTTTTTCTTTTGGACTTTGAACTTGAGCTTCCTGTTCCTGTGCAAGAACATGTATTCTATTGGTTGTTGTCAGACTCCCATGGGGCCATGTGGGGTCATGTTTGTCTGAGCTCCCAGGTTTGGTTGAAGCTTGGAGGGTGATGATGCAAATGAAGAGGCTTGTGTTGTGAAAGGGTGTTGGGAAATTCCTATTGTGTCTTAATGGCTTTGTCCTGGTTTGGATGTTAAGTGAGGACTAATCCCATCACCCTGAGGCTGAAGGTCATTTGTCTTGTAGATAGGCTGGCCCAGTCTTTCTTAATCGGCACCAAATATCTGCTGGTGGCAGGGAGCTGCTTTCTTTCTTTAAAAACCCATTTCTCCTTTAGGGAAATATAATACTCTGCCTTTTTAAATATTTCTCAAAATATTTAATTCTTCAAGGAAGGGTGACTTCCCTCACCACCATCAATCGTATCGAATTCTTGTCAATCACTCCCGACTTTGTGGTTGAACTTCTTCGTCCTTTCAAATGAAGTTTTGTCCCCAAATGGACCCTCTCTCTCTTGTGCTTACGACCTTCTGGAAAGATCCAAGCATTGCTTTCTTGAGGGAAAACATTTTGAAAAGGCAGGTGCAAAAGTGTGTAGAAGAACAGAGTGGGGAGGCATTTCATGTTGAATTTTGCCCCTTAATTTGGAACAACTCCATGGCTACATTTGAGGGCTGCTCCAGTTTTGGAAATGACGTCTCCTTACCAGGGGTGAAATCCAGCAGGTTCTGACAGGTTCTGGAGAACCGGTAGCGGAAATTTTGAGCAGTTTGGAGAACCAGCAAATAAATCAGCAGAGTGGGGTGGGAATGGGGATTTTGCAGTATCCTTCCCATGGAGTGGGGTGGGAATGGAGATTTTGCAGTATCCTTCCTGTGGATTGGGATGGGAATAGAGATTTTGCAGGATCCTTCCCCCAGGAGTGGGGAGGGAATGGGGATTTTGCAGTATCCTTCCCCTGGAGTGGGTGGGAATGGGGATTTTGCAGTATCCTTTCCTCAGGAGAAGGAATGCGGATTTTGCAGGATCCTTCCCTCAGGAGAATGAATGGGGATTTTGCAGGATCCTTCTCCCAGGAGTGGGGAGGGAATGGGGATTTTGCAGTATCCTTCCCCTGGAGTGGGTGGGAATGGGGATTTTGCAGTATCCTTTCCTCAGGAGAAGGAATGTGGATTTTTCAGGATCCTTCCCTCAGGAGAATGAATGGGGATTTTGCAGGATCCTTCTCCCAGGAGTGGGGAGGGAATGGGGCTTTTGCAGTATCCTTCCCCTGGAGTGGGTGGGAATGGGGATTTTGCAGTATCCTTTCCTCAGGAGAATGAATGGGGATTTTGCAGGATCCTTCTCCCAGGAGTGGGGAGGGAATGGGGATTTTGCAGTATCCTTCCCCTGGAGTGGGTGGGAATGGGGATTTTGCAGTATCCTTTCCTCAGGGGAAGGAATGAGGATTTTGCAGGATCCTTTCCTCAGGAGAAGGAATGTGGATTTTGCAGGATTCTTCCCTCAGGAGAATGAATGGGGATTTTGCAGGATCCTTCTCCCAGGAGTGGGGAGGGAATGGGGATTTTGCAGTATCCTTTCCTCAGGAGAATGAATGCGGATTTTGCAGGATTCTTCCCTCAGGAGAATGAATGGGGATTTTGCAGGATCCTTCTCCCAGGAGTGGGGAGGGAATGGGGATTTTGCAGTATCCTTTCCTCAGGAGAAGGAATGGGGATTTTGCAGGATCCTTCTCCCAGGAGTGGGGAGGGAATGGGGATTTTGCAGTATCCTTTCCTCAGGAGAAGGAATGCGGATTTTGCAGTATCCTTCCCCTACCATGCCTACCAAGCCACATCACGCTCATCGAGCCACACCCACAGTAAAAAAATTTGGATTTCCCCACTGCTCCTTACCCTGAAGAAAATAAAACAAAATAGCATGGGAAATAATGAATCAACCCTTGATGAAAAATGACCAAATCACAGGCCCCGAATGAAGGAGCATTCAGAATAAATTGCCAGCGCTGTTGGCAGCCTGGTTGGTAGCAGCCAAATCAGCAGAGTTTTATGGTAACATGAAGACAAAAGAAGCCTTCAGTAATATTATTTATGCATTATGTAACTCATAAAACAAGCACATTACAGCCAAAAGTTCCACAATGCGTTCAACTTCATCTGCTTTTGGCAGATACAAATGCAGATGGGTGTAAGAAGGGAGAAAGAGGTAAACATTGGAATAAAAATGCAATGAAATGGAAAACGTACAACCGGTGACAATCCAATTATTACTTAAATGTATACAAAATAAAGACTTGACACCATCCACAATAGTGGTAATTGGTGATAACGGAGTAATTTTAGCAGTGCTAAAGCAATTAACACCTGCGGGAGAGAAGCAGAAGCGGTTGCTTCTATCCTGGTCCAAATTAATAGAATCAAACCTTCTTATTAGTTCTTTAGCTGGAATTTAAGCTGAAGAAATGGGGCCCTTAGTAGGTTAATCGTGTGCTTTCATCCTTCCGCAGATGTGGCTCCTTCTGAAGAGGAACGGTGCTGCGGTGCTGGGGTGCTGGTGTGTGTGTGTGTGTGTGTGTGTGTGTGTGTGTGTGGACTCCCTATGGATCCAATTCCAAGGGGAACATTGAGAGCTGGAGGCAGCATTTTGTCCAGCTGTCTGGGACTCGCCGAGGAAGAGGCTTTGACCGTTGAGCTGATGGTAGCTTCGTTTTGTGGGAGAACAGGAGAAAATGGCAGGGTGTCTTTAGGGGATACGACTCCTGAATGTTTGCACTGACCCAGTTTCAAATGTTCCTGTCCCAGTTTTGGTCACAAACTACAAAAAAGACGTTGAGACTTGGGAAAAAGTGCAGAGAAGAGCAACTAAGATGATCCAAGGCCTGGAGACTGAAACATACAAAAGAGCGGCTGCAGGATTTGGGTCTGGCTAGTCTAAAGAAAAGAAGAATTACGGGTGACAGGATAGCAGAATTCCAGTACTTGAGGGGCTGCCACAAAAAACAGGGAATCAGAATTATTCTCCAGAGCATCAGAGGACAGGACAAGAAACAATGGTTGGAAATTAAGCAAAGAGAGAAGAAACCTGGAATTAAGGAGAAACTTCCTAACATTGAGGTCAATTAACCAGTGGAACAGCTGGCCTCCAGAAATTGTGGTTGCTCCATCACTGGAGGTTTTTAAGAAGAGGCTGGACAGTCACTTATCTGAAATGGTATAGGTTCTCCTGCTTGAGCAGGGGGCTGGACTAGAAGACCTCCAAGGTCCCTTCCAGCTCATTCTATTCTATTCTGAATTGCTGAAATGTTTCCTTTTGTATTTCCTTTAAGGCAGACCATGGAAGGAGTGAGAAAAACACCATGCAATTAGCTTACTATCCTTGTGCAGTTGAAGCCTTGCATATTTTCATTTTTATTATTAATTTGATTTTTATCTTCCCCTTATTGCTTTAGAGGAAATTCAAAACCGTGAAGATATCTAACAGTCCTTCCTCCCTCTATTTTCCCCACAACAAGGGGGAGGTAGATTGAGCTGAGAGGGGGTGATTGGCACCTACCTGACTTTCATCCCTAAGGTGGAACTAGAACTCGCCGTCCCCCGGATGGTAACCCAGTGCTCATCACACTGCATCACACTGGCTCTCAAATATGTGTTATGTGTGTTGCAATGCATGTTTCTCTTCAGATGTTGCACTGTGGGTGAATATATCCCATCGCACTCTGGTAGGCCAACCAATCATTGGCTTCTAAAGGGGATGTGTGCACGGGTGGGTTCCGAAGTGCCATTGTTTTTTAAATTATGACTTAGTACTTACCTTTCTCCTAATGGCTAGTCTAGTGAAGAGAAGGACCAGGGGAGGCAGGATAGCCATCTTCCAATATTTGAGAGGCTGCCCCAGAGAGGAGGGGGTCAAGCTGTTTTCCAAAACACCCAATGGCCAGACAAGGAAGAATGGATGGAAACTGACCAAGGAGAGATTCAACCTGGAAATAAGGAAGAATTTTCTGACAGGGAGAACAATCAACCCATGAAACAGAAATTGCCTTCAGAAGTTGTGGGAACTTCATCACTGGAGGCTTTCAAGAAGACACTGGACTGCCATCTGTCGGAAATGGTGGAGGGTCTCCTGCTGGGGCAGGGGGTTGGACTAGATGACCTACAAGGTCCCTTCCAACTCTGTTAATCTGTAAACTCCTTCTCTCCCCATGATTTATCTATAAGAGAGTGGTCCAAAACCATGGTGGAGTGATGGAAGCCCCACCTTGTTTTGGCCTCAGAGGTAGGCACACATCCAATAAAATGGCAGTCTTTCCATTGGGCCCTTGTGGCGCCATCTTGACCTTTTTTGACCACTTCCCAATCATGATGCCATGCCCTTAAAAAGAGACGCATTTGTGCCACAGGAGGTGCAGGTGGGCCCTTCAGTCGCGGGAGAAGATGCCGAGGCTGTGGGGTCTCACAGCAGAGTTAATTGTATGAGTTATATAATTGGCATCTAGTTTTGTCTAGCTTGCTAAGCCTAGACCTTGGTTGTTTTTTTTAATGACCCTACGCTATGTAAATTCTAGGTGCCTGATTGATTTCTTGCTTATTTTGTAAATCCAAAAAATATGGTTTAAAGGGAAACACAGATTGTCTGATTGGCTCCTTCTGTGGCAGATACAGATTAACAGAGTTGGAAGGGATCTTGTAGGCCATCTAGTCTAACCCCCTGTCCAAGCAGACCCTACACCAATGTCTGACAGAGGGCAGTCCAGTCTCTTCTTGAAAGCCTTCAGAGATGAAGCTCCCACAAGTTCCGAAGGCAACTTCTGTTCCATGGGTTGATTGTTCTCCCTGTCAGAAAAATTCACCTTGTTTCTAGGTTGAATCTCTCCTTGATCAGTTTCCATCCATTGTTCCTTGTCTGGCCTTCAGGTGCTTTGGAGAATATCTGGGGCAGCCCCTCAGATATTGGAAGACAGCTATCCTGTCTCCCCAGGTCCTTCTCTTCACTAGACTAGCCAGGCCCAGTTCCTGCAACTGTTCATTGTATGTTTTAGGCTCCAGTCCCCTCATCATCCTGGTTGCTCTTCTCTGCACTCTTTCTGCAGGTCTGGCTGGATCTGGAAATGTCACTTATCTGACACTTTAGTGCTGACAATGCCAAGAGGGAGCTTTGGCTGCTTGGCTACTGACCTATTCTCCAAACCTTGGAAAGACATCTGGGCAGTCTCTTCTGGGCACAGAGCCCTGGCCTGATGAAGCATCTGGACCTGTAAATTTGGGAATCTGCTTGGACCTAACCCACCGCCAGTTGGAGCTCCCCAGAGAAGGAACCCTGCATCTCTTCTCCTCCCCTGAACATCCTACAGAAAGATCATAATGGTCAGTAGATCTCAACCAGGACAGGTGCCCGGTTCCATGTTCCTGCCAGTTTCAGCTACCTTATTTGGAGACAGATTGGTTGTATATAATGGGAGACACATTTATGATTGGTTCCCTGCTATCAAAGCTTGTTTGCAGGGGATGTTCACGTTAGTTTATTTCAGGGGTGAAATGCTAGTGGTTCGCACTGGTTTGGGAGAACCGATAGTAAAAAAAAGCTACTGGTTTGTCTGAACTGGTATTTCCGACAATCAGCTGTGCCACCAATTTATACTCGCTAGAAAGCAGGACTTCCTCTAAATCGCGCAGCACATCTGTTCCCCCCCATCACTGTTCTACTTACCTTCAAACGGCTCCCTTTTCTGCGTGAAGCTCACGTTTGATGCACACTGGGCATGTGTGCACAGCATGTGTTTAGTGCTCACTGCACATGCGTGTGCACGCAGCATGTATTTGGCACACACTGTGCATGTGTACGCACAGCATGCATTTGGCACACACTGTGCATGTGTGCGCACAGCATGCATTTGGCACACACTGTGCATGTGTGCGCACAACATGCATTTGGCGTGCAGGGAGCAAACTGGTGTCAACCCACAGAGGATTTGACCACTGGTTTATTTGAGGGGCTGCCACAAAGAAGAAGGGGTCAAATTATTCTCCAAAGCACCGGAAGACAGGACAAGAATCAACGGTTGGAAACTAACCAAAGAGAGAAGCAACTTGGAATGAAGGAGAAACTTCCTAACAGTGAGGACAATTAACCAGTGGAACAGCTCCATCACTGGAGGTTTTTCAAGAAGAGACTAGACAATAGCTTGTCTGAGATGGTATAGGTTCTCCTGTTTGAGCAGGGGGCTGGATTAGAAGACCTCCTAGGTCCCCCCTAGCTCATTCATTTTATTTCTGTAGGTGCAAGTTGTGGGTTCTAGGTGAGAATCACTCCTGCCCAGTCCAAATTCCAGGGAGCTTCCACCAGCCTTTGTGGAATGTCAGCTTGCTGCCCCCGCCAAAGAGGCCGGGAGTATTTCTGAAGAAGGGACGTGGCTCAGGCAGACTATTGATGGGTCTGGCCAATGAAGAATCCGCAACAGACATGACGTTATGCTCTGAGATGCTTCAAGCGGAGCCAGCCGGGAGGAACAGGGGCTGCTCTTTTAACTAATTGGATCCAAAGGCCAACCAGGAAAGGGGCACAAACTGCTAGGCTCAGGCATCCCCCCTCCCCCACAACCCACCAGCTCCCTGGCAAGGAGGGATCCCCGGGAAGATGCCGTTAGGGCCGAGCAGCCTTTCATCCCATTCCTCCCTTTTATGCTGACTTCAACCTGCTGCTATATTTTTAAATACAACAAACCCAGCAAAATCTTGCACATTTCTGGCCAAATTGGCTGCCTCCCATTGTTTGCTATTAACAACACTTTCTCCTCTAATTGGCAGGCTCTCTCCCTCTCTTGCCAAGGCCCCCTTCCCTGTGGAGGAAGGTGATGGGCTCTCTCTGTGTGTGTGTGCTTGTGTGTGTGTGTGTGTGTGTGTGTGCGTGTGTGTGTGTGTGAGAGAGAGAGAGAGAGAGAGCAGTGTTGTGCTATTTGTGCGCAGGATAGAAATCTGAGTCTTAAATGCACCATCAATTTTCCTGTTGTCTAAATAAGAGCTTTGAATGCCAAAGAAAAAAAGATCCACCCCACTGCAGATGTTCTCCAGCTAGGTTATTTTGAGCCCTCTACCACCAGAGGCGGAAAGTAGCAATAGCCCTTGGACTTATATATCGCTTCACAGTGCTTTCCAGCCCTCTCTAAGTGGTCTACAGAGTCAGCCTCTTGCCCCCAACAATCTGGGTCCTCATTTTACCAATCTTGTAAGGATGAAAGCCTCAGTCAACATAGAGGCGGTCAAGATCAAACTGTTGGCAGTCGGCAGAGTTTGCCTGCAATACTGCATTCTAGACTATGAAGGAAGGAAGGAAAGAAGGAAGGGAGGGAGGGAGGGAGGGAGGGAGGGAGGAAAGAAGGAAGGAAGGAAAGAGGGAAGGAAGGAAGGAGGGAGGGAAGGAAGGAAGGAAGGAAAGAGGGAAGGAAGGAAGGAAAGGGAAGGAAGGAAGGAAGGAGGGAGGGAGGGAGGGAGGGAAGGAAAGGGAAGGAAGGAAGGAAGGAAGGAAGGAAGGAAGGAAGGAAGGAAGGAAGGAAGGAAGGAAGGAAGGGCAATAGCAATAGCCCTTAGACTTACATACTGCTCACAGTGCTTTACAGCCCTTTCTAAGTGGTTTACTGAGTCAGCCTCTTGGCTCCAACAATCTGGGTCCTCGTTTTATTGACCTCGGAAGTCTGGAAGTCTGAGTCAACCTTGAATTGGTGAGAATCGAACTGCTGGCCGTGGCCAGAATTAACCTGCAACACTGCATTCTAACCACTGTGTTACCACAGCTTCCTCTAGTTATAGTAGTTTTGACATTGAGATTTGTTGAAGTTCACATCTCTTAAATGTGCCCAGTCAGCCTCCTCCTGCACCCCCCACCACCACAGGGAGTCCTAAGTGTGCATCCCTTGTTACTCTGGTCTTTATGGTTGTTTGTGGGGGCATCATCCGGCAGAGACTCCCTAGAAGCAAAAGCCACTCTTCATGCCCTCAAAAGGCAAATTGTGGGGCCTCCACAGAACAAGGACCTCACAAAGATTCAAAGCACCTGTAGAATTTTTTTACCCAGGTGGTTATTTTCTCTCTTTTTGACCTGTCCTCTTGACAAGAAAGAGTGCAGAGAAGAGCAACCAGGATGATGAGGGGACTGGAGGCTAAAACCTACGATGAACGGTTGTAGGAACTGGACATGGCTAAGTCTAGTGAAGAGAAGGACCAGGGGAGACAGGATAGCCGTCTTCCAATATTTGAGGGGCTGCCACAGAGAGGAGGAGGGGGTTAAGCTATTTTCCAAAGCAACTGAAGGCCAGACAAGGAATAATGGATGGAAACTGACCAAGGAGAGATTCAACCTTGAAATAAGGAGAAATTTTCTGACAGTGAGAACAATCAACCAGTGGAACAGAAGTTGCCTTCGGAAGGTTCCTCATTGGAGGTTTTCAAGAAGAAACTGTCAGAAATGGTGTAGGGTCCCCTGCTTGGGTGAGGGGCTGGACTAGATGACCTACAAGGTTCCTTCCAACTCTGTTAATCTGTAAGAGTGAGTCAATGACAATATACGAGTGCAATATTTCTGAAGTCCACACTTAAAAACCCATTTTTGAAGACATTTTGTTAGAATGTAAGTGCGAACCCCATAAGCCTCTAAATCAGTGTTTACTGCATACTGGGCATGGAACTCCCCATGACTCTGTGCTGACACCCCCTCCCTTGGCTTCCATGATCACCACCAGCCTTTAACCTTCCCACATCTTCTCACAATGTCTGGGGGAGAACTGACTGGTGAAAGGCAGCCCCCCCCCAATGCTCTTTATTCGTCACACTGGGTTGCTCAGGAGGAAGGAAGGAAGGAAGGGAGGGAGGGAGGGAGGGAGGGAGGGAGGGAGGGAGGGAGGGAGGGAGGGAGGAAGGAAGGAAGGAAGGAAGGAAGGAAGGAAGGAAGGAAGGAAGGAAGGAAGGAAGGAAGGAAGGAAGGAAGGAAAATTCCTTTCCTGGAGCTTCACCAAATGGAGAGATGTGGGCTAACAGTCAACCTGCTGTCAAAGACAAGGGAGCTGATTCAGTAAGAAAGGCACATCTTGTTTATGCATCTCATGGTGAAGGAACTTAAATGGGAGTTGAAAGCCAAAGAAGAAAAGTATGTAACAAAACAAAAACTGCAGAGTTTATCTCAGGGACTGCTTCCTCCGCCAGGAATATCCGCAAACGCGAGGAACAAGGAAGGAATGAAATAAGAGATCAGATAAGTAGCAAATGCTGGGGCCTGTAGGATGAAATGTTGGAGGTATCAAACCTCTTCTCTGGAAACCTTCTGGGTCTTTTTATCTGGATCCGTCAGCCTCCCAAGTGGACCAAACAGGAAAAACAACAAGATGAACTAACTTTATTCTACTTTATTGTAAGGCTATGATAAAAGAAGTGTGCAAGTCTAAAAGTTTGAATCTCCCATCATCTGAAATGGTATAGGTTCTCCTGCCTGAGCAGAGAGCTGGACTGGAAGACCTCCAAGGTTCTCTTCTCTTCTCTTCTCTTCTCTTCTCTTCTCTTCTCTTCTCTTCTCTTCTCTTCTCTTCTCTTCTCTTCTCTTCTCTTCTCTTCTCTTCTCTTCTCTTCTCTTCTCTTCTCTTCCCTTCCCTTCCCCATGTCTTCTCTTCTCTTCTCTTCTCTTCTCTTCTCTTCTCTTCTCTTCTCTTCTCTTCTCTTCTCTTCTCTTCCCTTCCCTTCCCTTCCCTTCCCTTCCCTTCCCTTCCCTTCCCTTCCCTTCCCTTCCCTTCCCTTCTCCTCTCCCCTCCCCTCTCCTCTCCTCTCCTCTCCTCTCTTCTCCCTTCCCTTCCCTTCCCTTCCCTTCCCTTCCCTTCCCTTCCTTTCCCTTCCCTTCCCTTCCCTTCCCTTCCCTTCCCTTCCCTTCCCATGCCATGCCATGCCATGCCATGCCATGCCATCCCATCCCATCCCATCCCATCCCATCCCATCCCATCCCATCCCATCTCATCTCATCTCATCTCATCTCATCTCATCTCATCTCATCTCATCTCATCTCATCTCATCTCATCTCATCTCAAGGCCAGACAAGGAATAATGGATGGAAACAGAACAAAGAGAGATTCAACCTGGAAATAAAGGATTGGTTTGCAATCAGCCAGCAAAATCCTGGCCATCAGCTGTGCCAAAATGATGAGTGCTGGCCTACGAAATCATCACCATCTTCTTTTAATGGCCCCATAATCCCTAGCAGGGTGGACTCTGGTCAACTGAATGGAGCTAAGTGTTTACTGGCTGGATGCCCTTCCTGTTGCCAGTGCGGAGTTCTGTTCAGCAGATAATATTCTCATTGTGCCCAGATAGAGAAACATCTGCCTCTACCTAGGATCGAACTCACAGCCTCCTGATTGTGAGGTGAGAGCCCCACCTCTAGGCCACCGCGCCACTCCAGTGGTTGCTTAGGAAGTGCTGCCAACTATAACTGATTCAAGCTTATTTACTCCCCTCCTGTTGGGCGCAATGTTTATACAGTCTCGCTGTCCTTTTACCACTGTTTCTATCTGTAGTCTCACTATAGTCTAGCAAATCTGCTGGCCTGGTCTGCACTTCATACTCATAGTTTATGCGCTCGCAATTGACTGGCTGGCTGGGGGATTCTGGGAGTTGAAGTCCACCTATCTTCAAGCTGCCAAGGTTGAGAAACACTGCCTTATGAACATGTCACTCCTTCCAAAGAGGAGGTTGCCCTGGGGCATCTGATACGAAAACATTGTTTAAAACTCATGCCTTTTACTTCATTTTGCATGCTAGGTTATTTTTGGTTCTTTCAGCAATTAGGAACTACGGAGCGAGATTTCTAAAAGCAACTGTAATCATCGCCTTTCACACCGAATTTCTGCATTTTAATGCTTAAAATTTGGAGTGTGTGTGTGTGTGTACTTCATCTCTTAATAATAAAGTTTGATTTTCTTTGTTTCCTGTGGGAGTTAGTTATTATCCAAGGGATGCCAGAAAGAAGGGCTGAATCTTCTAATTAGTTTTACTCTGGGCTAGAGTAGCCAGAAGCTGACACTGCAGAAATCATGCACATTTTTTGCATTTGACTTTTTACTCATAGGGTATAAGAGCGCCATTTCTCACACATGCTGGGTTCAGGGTGTAGAACATTTTTTAGGAGGTGAGACATTTTTTAGAGGTAAGCTCATAAAAGCACAAATTACCCCAGAGCAACCAGTAAGATCCTGTTAATGGAATGTGAGAACCACATTGTGGGAGGCAGGGGAGACAACAATCAGAGGAAGAATAATGGGTGGGAAAAGATAACTAGAAAAGATCTGCCCTAAATAATGAAACCAAGCATTAAATAGATTAACAGAGTTGGAAGGGACCTTGTAGGTCATTTGGTCAACCCCCCACCCAAGCAGGAGATTTTCAGATAGTCCCAGTTTATTTTAGCAGATTAACAGAGTTGGAAGGGACCTTGGGGTCATCTAGTCCAACTCCCTGCCCAAGCAGATTTCTGATGGATGGCAGTCTAATCTCTTCTTGAAAGCCTCCAGGGATGAAGCTCCCACAACTTCCGAAGGCAACTTCTGTTCCATGGGTTGATGGTTCTCACTGTCAGAAAATTCCTCCTTATTTCCAGGTTGAATCTCTCCTTGGTCAGTTTCCATCCATTATTCCTTGTCTGGCCTTTGGGTGCCTTGGAAAATAGCTTGACTCCCTCCTCTCTCTGGCAGCCCCTCAAATATTGGAAGACTGCTATCCTATCTCCCCTGGCCCTTCTCTTCACTAGCCCAGTTCCTGCAACCTTTCATTGTATGTTTTAGCCTCCAGTCCCCTCATCATCCTGGTTGCTCTTCTCTGCATTTTTTCCTAGAGTCTCAATGTCTTTTTTATAGTGTGGTGACCAAAATTAGATGCAATACTCTAGGTAAGCCTCTTACTAAGGCTTTACAGAGTGGTATTCCAGAAGTCAAGATAAGAACCCCCAAAACTCCCACCATCCCAAGCCCATGCAGCAACTCCTATGGTGCCCTTGGCAACTCCTGCCACTTGCAACCACCACTTTCATCTCATCCCCCCCCCCCGAAATAGCTCACCTACTACAGGATTGGGTAAACCTGGAAAGCATGGGAGACTTTGCAGAAGAAGATCTTCCCACAGAAGATCAAATGAATTAATACATTATTTCATTTATTCTGTTTATAGGCTGCCGGGACTTGTTTGGTAGTGATGGGTGGCATGTAAATTTAATCCACAAACTAACAAAGGAATAATAACCAATCCGAAGCGAGAAGGAGCAGCTGCAGGACCGATGGGAAGATCCCCATTCAGATTCCTGCCACGACTGGAAACATGATCATCTCTGATCTCTGCGGTCTCATAATATTGTTGCCGTCAACCGAGGAAGGCCGAGAATCCATCATGCTGTTTGAGCTCCTTTGGCAGAAAGAGAGGTGATAAACTGTGCCGGGGCACCTTGGGGCAGTGGCACTCCATCATTGGCAATGAAGAGAAATACGGCGTGATTGTGGAAGTTGTCAAGACAAAACAGGCTTGAGAAATCCAGGGGCTGCAGCCCAGAACAAAAGCGGATCCGTTTGGAGGGTTTGGAGGAGGCCCGAGCGAAAGAAAGCCCGGGGGAATGGATAACCCACAGGCGGGCAAGGCGAGCTGTTCGCCTAGGGCCAGCAGAGGGCAGCCTCGTACAAGGATGGGAGTCAGGTTGCCTTCTGAACCGATGCCATGAGGACTTCCCGGGGACTCTGGAGAGCAGGAACCCTTGGCTGAATTCGTGGGGGGACAAGGAATCCCCTACTCTGGTGCCCCTCCCTTGAAATCCCCCGATCCATTCTGGCAAGGCCAGGACAGGACTGCCTTTCTCCTTGACAAGAATCAGGACAGAAAGAAGACCCCCAGCTTCAGAAACACAGAGGTGGTGGTGGCTTTTTAAATGGATAGGATAGGATAGGATAGGATAGGATAGGATAGGATAGGATAGGGTAGGGTAGGGTAGGGTAGGGTAGGGTAGGGTAGGGTAGGGTAGAGAACAGAGAATAGGATAGGATAGAATAATAGAAGAGAAGAGAAGAGAAATAGAATAGAATAGAAGGAGGAGAAGAGAAGAGAAGAGAAGAGAAGAGAAGAGAAGAGAAGAGAAGAGAAGAGAAGAGAAGAGAAGAGAAGAGAAGAGAAGAGAAGAGAGAGGATAGGGAACAGAACAGAGCAGAGCAGAATAGAATAGAATAGGGGCTAGGCTAAGCTAGGCTAGGATAGAGAACAGAGAATAGGATAGAAGAGAATAATAGAAGAGAAGAGAAATAGAATAGAAGGAGAAGAAGAGAAGAGAAGAGAGGGTAGGGAACAGAGAATAGAATAGAATAGAATAGAATAGAATAGAATAGAATAGAATAGAATAGAGCAGAGCAGAGCAGAGCAGAGCAGAGTAGAGTAGAGCAGAGTAGAATAGAATAGAATAGAATATAGAAAACACAGGGTGAGTGGAGGTGAAAAGGGAGGAAATATTAAATGAGATGGAGAATCATTTGATCTCTCAAGAACCATCCAAACTGGGCTAAACTGGGATTGGACCTTCAGGGGGCTTCAGGGAATTGTAAGAAACCCAGATGTTTTCTTTGCAAGTCGTAGGAAGAGATTATCGTGGTAAACCATAAGATGGTTTATTAAATAAATAAACCCGGCATTTTATGTGAATGCGTGGATTTTGTTTTACGAATGCAAATTGAGGGTGTAGCACATTGTGGGACTGTAAACGTCGGCTATGCAGTGAAGGAAGTTCCTGGGTTGGGCAGAAAATGAGTAGGTGGGAGAAAGCATGCGCGTAACTCATCCACATAATTATCTCCTGCAGAAGCCATGGCTGCAGGCAATAGCCCACTACTCCCCTTCTCAGGGGGTTTTCCCTTCTTTCTAGAATAGCTGATCTATAAAATTCCTGCAAAGAAGATACTCTGATATCGACTCCCAGATCAGGATGGCCAAAATCTGGAGGGCCCTTAAATGGCAGTGTTTTCTATATATCTTTGTTGCCCTATAAAGCCTATTTGGATTTTGTGCAGGACAGATTTAGAAAGTAAAATGGGGCAGGGGGTGGCTTTGATTGTATGGTTGCAGCTGCCATCTTGACTTTTTTTTTATTCCTCTGCTGCAGATGGTGACACTATTCCTTTTTTAATCATAGAAGTATAGGGTTGGAAGGCATCTTGGAGGTATGCTAATTCGACCCCCTGACCATGGCAGGAGACCTTATTTCAGAGTTAGGGTGGGATGGGGTGGGGTGGAGTGGAGTAGAATAGAGTAGAATAAAGAACAGAGAATGGAAGGGAATGGCATGGCATAGGATAGGATAGGATAGGATAGGATAGGATAGGATAGGATAGGATAGGATAGGATGGAAGAGGAAGAGAAGAGAAGAGAAGAGAAGAGAAGAGAAGAGAAGACAAGACAAGACAAGACAAGACAAGACAAGACAAGTATATATACAGAATCGAATCAAATCGAATCGAATCGAATCGAATAGATCAAGGACTAGAATAGGGGATAGGATAGGATAGGATAGGATAGGATAGGATAGGATAGGATAGGATAGGATAGGATAGGATAGGATTGGATAGGATAGGATAGGATAGGATAGGATAGGATAGGATAGGATAGGATAGGATAGGATAGGATAGGATAGGATAGGATAGGATGGAGGATAGAGAATGGAATGGAATGGAATGGAATAGGATCCTACTTGAACCCTGGGCAGGAGTCCCTCAGGTGTGGACCTTCTACAGCCCCAAAGCTTCAACACCAGATCCAACCCTGCTGAGATTCTTTACTGCAAGGGTGCAATTTCCCCTTCTGGTGGAGGAAGCAGGATAGCCTTTGCTGCTTGATGCGCTTCTGTTCCTGCAGCGACTGCGGCTTCTCCCTCGGGGAGCAATTAGAGAAATGCGTGCCTGGCAGAGCTGCAGGGCAAACAGGCCTCTCTTCTTGGTTACGTGACCTCAGAGCAGCCATTGGCTGCCCAGACACTCGATGGCTGAGTTTGGCTGTCTAGGCAGTCCCTATTTTAGCCTTCCCACCTCTGCACTGATGCAGCCCCTTTATTTAATCAGAGGAATGAGGAGCCCAACGATCTCATTTGATGCCATGATCTTGTTTCCCAAGCGTCCAACACATGGCTTATGACATGGGTGGTTTGGCAAGGGGCCAGCCTTTATGATTGGATTAATGTGCTGCTAATTAGACAGGAAGTCAATTGGCCCCCAAATTGTCTTCAGCAAGCATTGACTGGATACAGAGAGCTCGCGCTTCAGAGCTGTCTCTTGTCTCCATCGTTTGGAGTTGAAGAGCAGGGTTTATTGCAAGAGTGGCATCTCTTAACCCGTTGGAGGAGGTGGAATCATTCAGAGTTTTCCTAAGAGGGTCAGCTAGGAAGAGGCCCCGAATGCTCTGGGTGCCTACTCTTCTTTTTTAAAGTCTTTATATTAAAAGAAAGGAAGAGACCAACCTGCTACATAGCGATGCTCTAGCCAGCCTCCTCTAAGCTCCAAAATGCTTGACGCTCAGCCAGAAAAGATTGGACAGCTATTTGCCTGGAATGAAATAAGGCAGGGGTCCCCAAATCCCAGCCTTGAGCCTTTTGGAACTGTGATGAGGAAGTGATGGGAGACACACACACACCCACCCACCCACACACACACACGAGCAGCAGGCCAGTGAGTGTCTTTGTGCTTGTCCAACCATCCCTTCCCTCCTTTTCCCCTGATAGGCAGCAAAGCCAAAAAGGTTGGGGAACAACTTGCCTCCAGAACAGAGGTGGGTTTCAGCAGGTTCTGATCAGTTCTGGAGAACCGGTAGCAGAAATTTTGAGTGGTTCGGAGAACCGGTAAATACCATCTCTGACTGGCTCCGCCCCCATCTATTCTCTGTCTGCCAAGTCCCAGTTGATTAGGAGGAAATGAGGATTTTGCAGTAACTTTCCCCTGGAGTGGGGAGGGAATGGAGATTTTATGGTATCCTTCCCCTGCCATGCCCATCAAGCCACACCCACCACACCACGCCCACAACCTCCACGCCATGCCATACCCACAAAGCCACGCCCACAGAACCGGTAGTAAAAACTTTTTGCATCCAACTTTTTGCATCCAACTGCTCCAGAAGTTGTCAATGCTCCAACACTGGAAGTTTTTAAGAAGAGATTGGGCAACCATTTGTCTGAAGTGTTGTAGGGTTTCCTGACTGACCAGGGGGTTGGACTAGAAGACCTCCAAGGTCCCTTCCAACTCTGTTATTCTATTCTATTCTATTCTATTCTATTCTATTCTATTCTATTCTATTCTATTCTATTCTATTCTATTCTATTCTATTCCATTCCATTCCATTCCATTCCATTCCACTCCACTCCACTCCACTCCACTCCGCTCCACTCTATTCTTTATTCCAATATTCTATTCTATTCTATTCTATTCTATTCTATTCTATTCTATTCTATTCTATTCTATTCTATTCTATTCTATTCTATTCCATCCCATCCCATCCCATCCCATCCCATCCCATCCCATCCCATCCCATCCCATTCCTCACTGCAAACCTTAACTTGGCTTCTTAGACCAGGGGCCCCCAACCTCCATGCTATGGCCCAACTCTGGGCCTTGAGCCTTTCAGAACTGGGCTGCAGAAGTGGCAGGTGAGAAGACGTGCATGTCTATCGCCCCTGGCACAAACAGCAGGAGTGGACCGCAAAACCGAAAAGGTTGGGGGAAACACCAGGGCTTTGCAACTTTCGGAACTTCAAGATCCATGGAAGAAAGAGGCATTGTGTTGGTTGGGGGAGGGGGCTGCTAAGGGTGTTAGCGGGCGTGCGAGGGGTGCCACGAGGTCAGAGAGGGTCAGGGAGGATGTTTGAATGTGCAAGGAGGTGTGTGAGAGATGCTGCATTAGTCAGGAAGGTGTGGAGATAGTGTGTGCTCAAGTGGTGCCATGTGGGTCAGGGCAGTGGTGAAATCCAATTTTTTTTACTAACAGTTCTGTGGGTGTGGCTTGGTGGGTGTGGTGTGGCTTGGTGGGCGTGGCTTGGTGAGCATGGCAGGGGAAAGGATATTGCAAAATCTCCATTCCCATCCCACTCTGGAGCCAGCCAGAGGGGGTATTTGCCGGTTCTCCAAACTGCTCAAAATTTCCACTACCGGTTCTCCTGTCAGAACCTGCTGGATTTCACCCCTGGGTCAGGGCGAATACCAGGGGCAGGAGGTGCTTCCTGGATTGGCAAGAGGCAGGGAGGTGTGAGGGGATGGGAAAGGGGTGCACAAGGGAAGGGGTACACCAGAAGCTGGGTGCAGCTAGGAGCTGGGTGCAGGTAGGAGAATATATGTGGGGCTACCCAGTTTGGAGAGGGTTGGAGAGGGTGCCCACAGATGCATGAGAATTGAGGGTGTGTGAGAGAGGTACTGCACCGGTCAGGGAGGTTGCAAGGAGTGCAGTGTGGGTCAGGGTGTGGGGTGGGGTGGGCTGAAAGGAGACCCAATTTGTGAATCTCACGAGATTTCAATTGATCTTCTTAGAGTAACTTTATTGTCACTTTAATTCTACACTAATCGGCATACATTAAAATCAAATTCCGTTGCATGCAGCTGTCCAAAGATCAACCCAAGAAGCGCAGCTGCACAGACAGATTCAATGCTGACCCGGGGAGTTCCCCCAGCTCAGACCAGGGTGAAGCCCCCACCCAGGGGCTGCCCCCGCAGGCGGAGAACAAAATGGCATTTTGTGACTGGCCACCATGTTGCATGAGAGACATTGCCAGCGCTCTCCCTTCTAAATATGCTCCTTCCCTAAAGAGCCGTGGGGAGACGGAAGGGGCTATTTCTGCTAACTCTCTGAAGGTGCTAAATCATTTTCAGTTTGTTTTGCCCCCTGCTGCCAGGGAACCGGCCAGGTTAACTGATAAATTTTATAGCTGCTGCCTTTTGGGCCCCCATCAATTACTCTCCATGCAGCAAAACTCTGCTGGTGCCTGAAGAACCTGTCAAAAGTTGACCAGGGTCCAGCTGTGGTTAATGGATCTTAGTTAAGTAAACGTGCCATTGGACGTAAGCTATTAGACCGCCTGTTATCTGATTTTCCAGGGCTGTTTTATTGCTTGCTATGGGGACCTGGAGGCAGGTGCAACTAGCAGCTGATTTGCTTTGGTCTGCTTGATCTGGATCAGAAATGGACTCGCTCCTGTTCTCCTCTTTCTGTCTTTCTGGCCAGCATTCCAGATTGATCTCTTACTAAAAATGAAACACGTAGCAGCAATTTTATGTACTGAGTGTTTATAACTAAAAATGCAGTATAAATGAATACAATAAACACGACGAAACATTTCCCAATAGCAGCACAACCTTAATATAAATCTGTGATGACAGAAAGAAGAAAATTCTTCTGGCTTCACAGAGCTCCTGCGAAAAGAAGGTCTTTGAAGGTTCTTTGAAAACTTCAGCAATTGGGCTTGACTTTTATTCATCCCTTCATTAAATTTATATGCTGCCCATCAGTGAGGTACGAATACCACTCTATAAAGCAGGGGTGACATCCAAAATTTTTCCCTACCAGTTCTATGGGCGTGGCTTGGTGGGTGTGGCAGGAGAAGGATACTGCAAAATCCACATTCCCTCCCCACTCCAGGGGGAAGGATATTGCAAAATCCACATTCCCACCTCACTCTGGGGCCAGCCAGAGGTGGTATTTGCTGGTTCTCTGAACTACTCAAAATTTCTGCTACCGGTTCTACAGAACCTGTTAGAACCTGCTGGATTTCACCCCTGCTATAAAGCCTTAGTAAGACCACACCTAGAGTACTGCATCCAGTTTTGGTCACCATGCTATAAAAAAGATATTGAGACTCAAAAAGGTGCAGAGAAGAGCAACCAGGATGATTAGGGGACTGGAGGCTAAAACAGAGGATTAATGGTTGCAGGAATTGGGCCTGGCTAGTCTAGTGAAGAGAAGGACCAGGGGAGACACAGTAGCAGCCTTCCAATATTTGAGGGGCTGCCACAGAGAGGAGGAAGGGGTCAAGCTATTCTCCAAGGCACCTGAAGGCCAGACAAGGAAGAATGGATGGAAATTGAACAAGGAGAGATTCAACCGGGAAATAAGGAGGGATTTTCTGACAGTGAGAACAATTGACAAATGGACAGAAGTTGCCTTCAGAAGTTGTGGGAGCTTCATCCCTGGAAGCTTTCAAGAAGAGACTGGACTGCCATCTGTCAGAAATGGTGTAGGGTCTCCTGCTTGGGTGGGGTGGAGGATTGGATTAGATGACCTACAAGGTTCCTTCCAACTCTGTTAATCTGAATCTATGTAAGACGATCAAAGGCCTGGAGACTAAAACATATGAAGAACGGTTGCAGGAACTGGGCCTGGCTAGTCTAGTGAAGGGACGGACCAGGGGAGACAGGATAGCAGTCTTCCAATATCTGAGGGGCTGCCCCAGAGAGGAGGGGATCAAGCTATTTCCCAAAGCACCCGAAGGCCAGATAATGAATAATGGATGGAATCTGATCAAGGAGAGATTCAACCTGGAAATAAGGAGGAATTTTCTAACAGTGAGAACAATCAACTCATGGAACAGAAGTTGCCTTCAGAAGTTGTGGGAGCTTCATCACCAGAGGCTTTCAAGAGAGACTGTACTGCCATTTGTCAGGAATGGTGTAGAGAGGAAGAAACGATGATGCCGATGATTGTATTTTATTGATATACGGCTGTTCCTCCTTGATGCGCAGAACCCGTTGGCAAAAGGCCAGTTTCCTCATAGGCCTGACAATAAAGATTCCGGGATGATGCAGGAAGGACCTTGTCACAGAAAGAACCGGGAGGCTCTTCTTCAGCCATGGAAGCTCCCGGAGGAACTTTGGGTGACCCACTTTCTCTCCACCCCCAATTAGCTCCAGGGTTGTTGGGGCTGACAGGAAGAGGAAGTGCTGCTATGTATGCAGCCCTGAGCTCCGGAATGAAAAGTGGGTATAAATCTAAATAATGCATCACAATAATGCATATCCCTTCCGCCGAAAAGCATCAAGGCCAGGAGGTTAGTGGAGCCCAGACAGTGGTGAATTTGTGAGGGAGGATCACTGCTTGGATGCCTTGCCTTTGATCTTTTGCATTTCATTCGGATGATGTTTGTTTGCATTTGTAAAAATTATGCTGGTGGATTGTTTGATTTTGTGAATTGCCCAGAGCTGTTTGCTTTTAAGCGTGGTCATTATTTCCTAAAGAAACAAACAGATATCATCTCCATTTAATGACCCCATAATCCCTTGCGGGGCAAAGGAAACAAACAAACAGATAAGATGAAGTCAATTCATCACAAACATCTTCCTTCCACTGAACAGGGCAGATTTCTTAACCTCAGCAGGTTTAAAATGTGTGGACTTCAATTCCCAGAATTCCCCAACCACCTTTGGAGTTGAAGTCCATACATCATAAACCTGCTGAGGTGGGGGAAAGGCTGGTATAGAAGTTAAAATAAAATTTTAAAAAAACCTGAACTACTGTTAGAAATGACCAGAAATGACCATTTTTCACCAGGTTGATTTTTGGAGGATGGGGTTCTTGGGATTTGATGGAAGTTTTGCAACCATGGCTGATGTTGGGGAACAGCAGGAAGCTGAGAGGGTCTTTGTGCATTTTCAGGGCGATTTTGAGAGCCGCCACAACTTAATATTAACGGACATAGAGTCATTCTTCATTCAGTGGAACTTTCTGTTATCATGTGGCATGTTTATTCTTTAAAGATAAAGGTAAAGGTTTCCCTCACGCATATGTGCTAATCGTTCCTGACTCTAGGGGGCGGTGTTCATATCTGTTTCAAAGGTGAAGAGCCAGAGCTGGCCGAAGACGTCTCTGTGGTCATGTGGCCGGCATGACTCAATGCCAAAGGCGCACGGAACGCTGTTCCCTTCCCATCAAAGGTGGTCTCTATTTTTCTACTGGAATTTTTTACGTGCTTTCGAACTGCTAGGTTGGCAGAAACTGGGACAAGTCACCGGAGCTCACCCCATTACGTGGCACTGGGGATTCCAACCGCTGAACTGCATTCTGAACTTCATTCTTTTCTCAATTGCAAAAATAATAATAATAAAAAAATCAGGGTTTCTTCACCACCAAGCATAACATGAAAATCACAAATAGTAGATTTTAGAGATCTACTCTACATTAAACCATAAATTGTTGTCATGGGAAAATCCAAAAATTTTAAACTTCACTTCCAACCGCTTACAACCCTACTGGGTTCTATAAGCTGTATGCAGATATGACAGTTGCGTTCCTCAAATCTAGAGCGCATTCCTGGGTGGTATCCCAGTTCCTCCATTACTTCAGAGTTAGTGATATGGGACCTGGCGGCGAGTTTGACACCCGTGACTTACACAATCAGGATGAATTTGTCCTTCTTCCAAAAAGCTGCATTACAGGTAATCCTTGACTTATAACAGTTCACCTAGTTTGAAGTTACA